>CM034540.1:36521246-36757173 GCA_020002185.1 Paraescarpia echinospica | reverse complement strand
AAACTGATTTCCAGTTTGAAGCCTCCCCATCAACAACTACCCGTTGTCTTCTGTCAATCAGCCATTTTTCTATCCAGTTAATTATACCATTTCCTATGCCATGGGCCTTTAGTTTAAGCAGTAATCTTTGATGTGGCACTTTGTCGAAAGCTTTTTGAAAATCTAAGTAGATGATATCTACTGGTGATCCATCATCTATCTCATCTATAAGATATGTGGATATGAGAAAAAAGTAATATTTGCTTTGTTTACTTGTGTCTCGAGACATTTACAGACTCATGACATCATTCTAGCATCAACACAGTTGCTGTTGGTCGAATAGTTCATGCAGTCACAAATGTTATCATGCATGCCCTGTGGTGGCACCACTGTCTGTTGCGATGACATTCCGCACCTATTATGATGAAGAGAATGACGACACCGAAGCCAACGCCAATGATGAGAGGAACAAGATCATCCTGCATCTTGCCTACAGCGGGTACCTGTGTGCAAGCACAACGGGAAATGATAAAACATTGCTAAATCAGTGTGTCTTAAACACGCAGTGATAACATCATCATAAATGGTGGTGACAAAATCACTGTAGTCTTAAACTAACCTTGTCTGTTCCTCATTTTTTAATATAATGTTCTTAAGTATAAGAGAATACATATGTTGAAGGTATACTGCATAATAAAATAGTGTTTACTATACCTGTGGAACATTTAAAATGAAAACAAAACATTCAAATTCTAAACATCCTCTATTGGCAGTATTGTGCATCCAGGCCGGGCTGTACCACAACGTCCTTTCATTGTCAGCATGTTCACATCCAGGCCGGGCTGTACCACAACGTCCTTTCATTGTCAGCATGTTCATATCCAGGCTGGGCTGTACCACAACGCCCTTTCATTGTCAGCATGTTCACATCCAGGCCGGGCTGTACCATAACGCCCTTTCATTGTCAGCATGTTCACATCTAGGCCGTGCTGTACCACAACGCCCTTTCATTGTCAGCATGTTCACACCCAAGCCGGGCTGAACCACAATGCCCTTTGATTGTCAGCATGTTCACATCCAGACCGGGCTGTACCACAACGCCCTTTCATTGTCAGCATGTTCACATCCAGGCCGGTGTGTACCACAACACCCTTTGATTGTCAGCATGTTCACATCCAGGCCGAGTTGTACCAAAATGCCCTTTCATTGTCAGCATGTTCACACCCAAGCCGGGCTGTACCACATTGCCCTTTGATTGTCAGCATGTTCACATCCAGGCCGGGCTGTACCACAATGCCCTTTCATTGTCAGCATGTTCACATCTGGGCCGGGTTGTATCACAACACCCTTTCATTGTCAGCAAGTTCATTTTGTTCCCACAGTCAAGACAACTTATTCTGCCAACTTCATGCTAATAACAACCACTTCTGAGGATGATTCTTGGGAACGGAACAGGCAAGGTCGTTTTAACACAATGCCAATAGAATCATTGTAGTCTTAAACATAGCAGTGACAGAATCACTGTAGTCTTAAACATAGCAGTGACAGAATCACTGTAGTCTTAAACATGGCAGTGACAGAATCACTGTAGTCTTAAACATGGCGGTGACAGAATCACTGTAGTCTTAAACATAGCGGTGACAGAATCACTGTAGTCTTAAACATAGCGATGACAGAATCACTGTAGTCTTAAACATAGCAGTGACAGAATCACTGTAGTCTTAAATATAGCAGTGACAGAATCACTGTAGTCTTAAACATAGCAGTGACAGAATCACTGTAGTCTTAAACATAGCAGTGACAGAATCACTGTAGTCTTAAACATGGCAGTGACAGAATCACTGTAGTCTTAAACATGGCAGTGACAGAATCACTGTAGTCTTAAACATAGCGGTGACAGAATCACTGTAGTCTTAAACATGGCAGTGACAGAATCACTGTAGTCTTAAACATAGCGGTGAAAGAATCACTGCAGTCTTAAACCTAGCGATGACAGAATCACTGTAGTCTTAAACATAGCAGTGACAGAATCACTGTAGTCTTAAACATAGCAGTGACATAATCACTGTAGTCTTAAACATAGCAGTGACAGAATCACTGTAGTCTTAAACATAGCAGTGACAGAATCACTGTAGTCTTAAACATAGCAGTGACAGAATCACTGTAGTCTTAAACATAGCAGTGACAGAATCACTGTAGTCTTAAACATAGCAGTGACATAATCGCTGTACTCTTAAACATAGCAGTGACAGAATCACTGTAATCTTAAACATAGCGGTGACAGAATCACTGTAGTCTTAAACATAGCAGTGACAGAATCACTGTAGTGGTAAACATGGCAGTGACAGAATCACTGTAGTCTTGAACATAGCAGTGACAGAATCACTGTAGTCTTAAACATAGCAGTGACATAATCACTGTAATCTTAAACATAGCAGTGACAGAATCACTGTAGTCTTAAACATAGCAGTGACAGAATCACTGTAGTCTTAAACATAGCAGTGACATAATCACTGTAGTCTTAAACATAGCAGTGACAGAATCGCTGTAGTCTTAAACATAGCGGTGACATAATCACTTACTCTTAAACATAGCAGTGACAGAATCAATGTAGTTTTAAACATAGCGGTGACAGAATCACTGTAGTCTTAAACATAGCGGTGACAGAATCACTGTGCTCTTAAACATAGCAGTGACAGAATCACTGTAGTCTTAAACGTAGCGGTGACAGAATCAATGGTCTTAAACATAGCGGTGACAGAAAAAGGTAAGTTTTTAAATGACAGTGAAATTGTATATTTTCAACTGATCTAACACTAAGAGGGCGCATATTCCGGAGAATTGGTGCAGCAACAGAAAATGCCCAGTTCCAATATTAGTATTGACTCTAGGAACAAAAAGTAAATAAAAATTAGATGATCGAAGTTGGATAGGCATTTTTACAGGAGTAAATAATTAATATAAATAAGCTGGTTGCTTAGTCTTAAACATAGCTGTGACAGAATCACTGTAGTCTTAAACATAGCAGTGACATAATCACTGTAGTCTTAAACATAGCAGTGACAGAATCACTGTAGTCTTAAACATAGCGATGACAGAATCACTGTAGTCTTAAACATAGCAGTGACAGAATCACTGTAGTCTTAAACATAGCAGTGACATAATCACTGTAGTCTTAAATATAGCAGTGACAGAATCGCTGTAGTCTTAAACATAGCGGTGACATAATCGCTGTAGTCTTAAACATAGCGGTGACATAATCACTTACTCTTAAACATAGCGGTGACAGAATCAATGTAGTTTTAAACATAGCGATGACAGAATCACTGTAGTCTTAAACATAGCAGTGACAGAATCACTGTGCTCTTAAACATAGCAGTGACAGAATCACTGTAGTCTTAAACGTAGCGGTGACAGAATCATTGTAGTCTTAAACATAACGGTGACAGAAAAAGGTAAGTTTTTAAATGACAGTGAAATTGTATATTTTCAACTGATCTAACACTAAGAGGGCGCATATTCCAGAGAATTGGTGCAGCAACAGAAAATGCCCAGTTCCAATATTAGTATTGACTCTAGGAACAAAAAGTAAATAAAAACTAGATGATCGAAGTTGGATAGGCATTTTTACAGGAGTAAATAATTAATATAAATAAGCTGGTTGCTTAGTCTTAAACATAGCTGTGACAGAATCACTGTAGTCTTAAACATAGCAGTGACATAATCACTGTAGTCTTAAACACAGCGATGACAGAATCACTGTAGTCTTAAACATAGCAGTGACAGAATCACTGTAGTCTTAAACATAGCAGTGACATAATCACTGTAGTCTTAAACATAGCAGTGACAGAATCGCTGTAGTCTTAAACATAGCGGTGACATAATCACTTACTCTTAAACATAGCGGTGACAGAATCAATGTAGTTTTAAACATAGCGGTGACAGAATCACTGTAGTCTTAAACATAGCGGTGACAGAATCACTGTGCTCTTAAACATAGCAGTGACAGAATCACTGTAGTCTTAAACGTAGCGGTGACAGAATCACTGTAGTCTTAAACATAGCGGTGACAGAAAAAGGTAAGTTTTTAAATGACAGTGAAATTGTATATTTTCAACTGATCTAACACTAAGAGGGCGCATATTCCAGAGAATTGGTGCAGCAACAGAAAATGCCCAGTTCCAATATTAGTATTGGCTCTAGGAACAAAAAGTAAATCAAAACTAGATGATCGAAGTTGGATAGGCATTTTTACAGCAGTAAATAATTAATATAAATAAGCTGGTTGCTTAGTCTTAAACATAGCTGTGACAGAATCACTGTAGTCTTAAACATAGCGGTGACAGAATCACTGTACTCTTAAACATAGCAGTGACAGAATCACTGTAGTCTTAAACATAGCGGTGACATAATCACTTACTCTTAAACATAGCGGTGACAGAATCAATGTAGTTTTAAACATAGCGGTGACAGAATCACTGTAGTCTTAAACATAGCGGTGACAGAATCACTGTGCTCTTAAACATAGCAGTGACAGAATCACTGTAGTCTTAAACATAGCAGTGACAGAATCACTGTAGTCTTAAACATTGCGGTGACAGAAAAAGGTAAGTTTTTAAATGACAGTGAAATTGTATATTTTCAACTGATCTAACACTAAGAGGGCGCATATTCCAGAGAATTGGTGCAGCAACAGAAAATGCCCAGTTCCAATATTAGTATTGGCTCTAGGAACAAAAAGTAAATCAAAACTAGATGATCGAAGTTGGATAGGCATTTTTACAGCAGTAAATAATTAATATAAATAAGCTGGTTGCTTAGTCTTAAACATAGCTGTGACAGAATCACTGTAGTCTTAAACATAGCGGTGACAGAATCACTGTACTCTTAAACATAGCAGTGACAGAATCACTGTAGTCTTAAACATAGCGGTGACATAATCACTTACTCTTAAACATAGCGGTGACAGAATCAATGTAGTTTTAAACATAGCGGTGACAGAATCACTGTGCTCTTAAACATAGCAGTGACAGAATCACTGTAGTCTTAAACGTAGCGGTGACAGAATCACTGTAGTCTTAAACATAGCAGTGACAGAAAAAGGTAAGTTTTTAAATGACAGTGAAATTGTATATTTTCAACTGATCTAACACTAAGCGGGCGCATATTCCAGAGAATTGGTGCAGCAACAGAAAATGTCCAGTTCCAATATCAGTACTGACTCTAGGAACAAAAAGTAAATCAAAACTAGATGATCGAAGTTGGATAGGCTTTTTTACAGGAGTAAATAATTAATATAAATATGCTGGTTGCTTAGTCTTAAACATAGGAGTGACAGAATCACTGTAGTCTTAAACATAGCGGTGACAGAAAAAGGTAAGTTTTTAAATGACAGTGAAATTGTATATTTTCAACTGATCTAACACTAAGAGGGCGCATATTCCAGAGAATTGGTGCAGCAACAGAAAATGCCCAGTTCCAATATCAGTATTGACTCTAGGAACAAAAAGTAAATCAAAACTAGATGATCGAAGTTGGATAGGCTTTTTTACAGGAGTAAATAATTAATATAAATATGCTGGTTGCTTAGTCTTAAACATAGCAGTGACAGAATCACTGTAGTCTTAAACATAGCGGTGACAGAATCACTGTAGTCTTAAACATAGCGGTGACAGAATCACTGTAGTTTTAAACACAGCAATGACAGAATCACTGTAGCATAAACATGGCAGTGACAGAATCACTGTTGTATACACAAAATCAACTTACGTGCAATGGTTTTAAATAAACATAGTTTATACTACATTAGACAACTTTACAATAAAAAGAGCAGAGTGTGAACCTTTAAGATTTTAGCAGTATCGAAAACATCTGTGCATTATTACTAGTTGACAGGATTACATGTAACAACAGACGTATTGTGAGTGAGCTGACAAGTGTAGAGTGCTTACCTGGCTAGTACAGTGAGGTCCAGTCCAGTCGGCCGTACACGTACACAGGCCACTGACATTCTGACCGGCGTTGTCCACCTTGTATGTACAGTTGCCCCCATTTTGGCAAAACGCTGTGTCATTACACGGGTTGACGGAGTGACACGTGTCACCAACGTAGCCAGACAGACAGACACAGGCGAAGGTGCCGGGAAGGTTGGTACAGTTACCTCCGTTATGACAAGGCGTGTCAAGACACTCGTCTATGTCCAATTCACACTGGGCACCACCGTAACCTAGACAATGCAAACATAACATACATGAATGGTTTCATGGCAAAAATGTAACTTCTGTTCTTTGCCTTCAGAGCATCAATGATCACTACTTGTATATGATAATGAAATGTCTTAACCATTTCAGTACGACAGGCCAGATTTCCGGCCGCACTGTCTGTGACGCTTCAGTATGACAGGCCGGTTATTCGGCATTGATGATGTCTGCTATTCAAATTGTTTTTAGTCATAATTATCCACTATGTGTAGCCACTTGTGTGTGTACGGTTGTCAAGGCGAATAAATTAGCTATTCAGCTGTGGTCATCGTTTAATATCGCTCAATAATAGTTTATGGAGATTTTTGCGGTTTTTAATGATGGATTATCAAAATCTGCGGTGGCCACAATGGCGGACGGCATTACTTCAACTAGCGATTTACCACCGTATGTTTTGGACGGATTATTTGATAGTTTTAGCGAAGAATCTTTGTCAGATGTTGATGATCGACACAATAACGATGTCTGCAAACTTAGTATACAACTGTGTTCAGTAACTGCAAAAATGTTGAAATCTTGGTGGCCATCTTGGATTGCTGGTTACCGTGACGACAGAATGTAAAATTATATGGATCATTTTACTCACTGATTATTATACTTTCCAAAAATATATAACATTCCTATTCATAAAATGCATTTTTGTTGCTCAAATCTTGACTTGAAATTAGGTAGTCCATTGTCTTGCATATTCACTGTGAATTCAGTGGTCACAGCTGGTCAGGGCTGTAGTACTGAAATGGTTAAGAATAAAAAAAACAGTGATTGTTAGCAAGGGGGCTCCCATGTTAGCGACATGTTACATCTTAATGGCAGTCTCCTTGACCTTCATTTTTGTGTAAATTATTTCAATTTGTATGGTCAAAATAAATCTGTCTGTCTGTCTGCTTGCCAAAATCTTTTTACATTCTTTTAAATTCAGAAATTTCGCCCAGTCAAAAATGTCACATGAATTGACGGATCTGCTATGTTGTGATTTGCCTATGTCGTAATCAAAATAATGTGCACGACCTCTGTCAAGCCTTGCTTTGCAAACGATGTTGATGATGAAACACAGACATAAATATCAGAAAATATACAAGATGCTGTTAATGTGGTTTTGCTGTAATAGTGCAACATAATCCAAGTGCAATAAGAAGTGATATTTCCGGTGTATCAATCTGAAGGATGAAACATAAATATGATTACTAGGACACCTTGACCTTCATACAAGTATCAAACTTGTATTTCAATAGGTGTGGATGTGAATGGTTTCAGGGGAAAATATATATTAATTGTTATTACAGTCACGCCTCGTTATAACGCGCCCCGTTATAACGCGGATTCGGTTATAACGCGGTCGGTCGTGGACCCCGAATTTCTGCCGCCAGGGGGGAAATGGGCGCTATGACAAACTATATTAACACGGTAATAACTGTCAATTGTTTTATGTGAAGTTATCCCCGTCTTTGTCCACGGCATGTGTATGTTGAAAGACTAGTTGGCGGACAATAAATTTAATGTTGACGTACAACTGCAACGAATCAAGTGTGAGGCGCGTCACTACGTTGCCGTTGTTTATTCTGCACTGCCAATTAATGCTATCAAAGTTTCTTTGACTATAATTATGGTCAGTTTTAACTTTAGGAACAGTAAATGTGGAGCGAAGTATTGTTTGTTTTGCGCCGACATCAAACGAATCGTTTCCAATCTGCTAGTCATGCTCATGGCTTCCGCGGATCGCCAGTTCGCCTGGTTTCGGCGCCGGGCGGCTTGTAAAGTGTAATTGAAATTCACAAATACGCCTTGCTTAAGAATGGGTTAAATACGTTTTAATACAGCTTAGTAGGCAAGATCAGTAAGCTAACATTGCGTAACAAATATTAGCTTTTCGCTGCGATGAACGCAAAGCTACTGCCTGTACTGGTGCGCCAAAATATTAATTCGTCAACCGCATATGAATTGGTGAATCGTAATATTGTTCGGCACGGTAAATGTGCTATCTAAATTTGTATTTTGATATTGATTGAAAGACGAAGTTAAGCCAATTGTAAGCATACTTATAGATTTAAATTCTTAATCAACTCTAACACAGCGTTTCTCAAATCATGTGCGTATTCGGCTGCTGAGTGCCAGGTCATTATTTTAGATATTACGTCAACGGTACCATATTATCGTTCAGTTGACCGTGGCTTGTTGGTCCGTTGTTTATTTAAAAACGGTACACAATTCATGTATTTTATTCAGTTCAACAGTGTCCAACAGTGTACGACATTTAAACAGACTACACACTGACATTGGCTGGCAGTTTAATAAGCTTCATAAACTGCGTATAGACTGCGCGACGTGCACACTTTGGTTGGCTTCGATGGCGTTCTTCGTGCAGCAGCGATGTCGGTCGTCATCGTAGCGCCCCTGACGGCAGATATGGGAACGCGCCTCGTTTATAACGCGCCTCGTTTATAACGCGGATTCATTTCGTGGACCCCGACTACCGCGTTATAACGAGGCGTGACGCGTTACAAAAACTCACTTGTGTGCTTTGTCGTCAAGACTAAATGAAACACCTGTACATGATATTGGAATATATAATACCAAATCATAGCGACTGACAGCAACGACTGAAATCTTTGTTGCACATTTCAAGTCTGAAATTTTACAGTCAAAAAATGTCACCCCTATTGGTGTTTGTCACATTTTGCTCTGAAAACGTGATCTAGGAACAAATGGACCATAAAACAGAAGCCGTGGCCACTGACCTGTGTTGGCGCAGTCACATGTGAACTGGTTCACCTCGTTCTTACAGACACCCCCGTTTTGACAGGGATCGGACGCGCACTCGTTGATATCAGTCTCACAGTGGTGGCCGGTGTAGCCTTGTGCACAAGTACAGCTGTACGAGCCATCAGTGTTGTTGCACGTCCCACCGTGCATACACGGTTGATCATTGCATTCATCGATGTCCGTACTACAGTTCTTGCCCTGCCATCCTACATGGAGCAGAGTGGACACTGGTCAGTAGGGGATCAATGTCATGGTCAGTAGTGGTCATTGTCGGTACAGGGTCATGGTCGGTAGGGGGGTCATGGTTGGTAGGGGTCATGGTCGGTAAGAGGGGTCATGGTCAGTAGGGGTAACGGTGAGAAGGGGGTCATGGTCGGTAGGGGGTCATTGTCAGTAGGGGTGACTGCTGGGATAGTTTGTGTTAGAATTCTGAACTAGTGAATACCTAGGAAAAGAAGTTCCCTTGGGTGAGGGGCTACATACTATTCACAGTGCCAGTGGCATGTCACACCCCACCTTTGATGTTATTGTCATATATATATTATATATATATATATAGATTAAGCATTGGCTTTTGTTTCTGTAAACATAATATTTTGATATGGTGAGTTATAAATCTTTTAATTTTCTCCAGACTGTAAATGACACATAATATACTCAATTTATAATCAGCAATAAATTGCCTAGTTACAACCTATTCATGTTTCCTCGTTCATGATTTTTACAACAAACAAGCTGCAGCCATTTATATATCAAATTATCGTTTCTTTAAATGTATGCCCTGGCACAAGAGATAAATATTTCTCTGAAAGGCATTGACTTTGAGAGGGTGGTTTGTGGGCAGCAATTAAGACTAACCTTGGAGGCAGGAACAGTTGTAGTCAGAGCCTGTTTCCCCTTGGTGACACACAGCACTGTTCTTACATGGAGCGTCAACACAAGGGCCTCGCGTCTCACACAACACACCTGGCAACATAACACACCTGTCACTATAACACTTGTTAACACAACACACCTGTTAAATAATACACCTGTTAACAGGGCCTCACCCAGAGACCCGTCCACACGTCATTTGGACGGGTAAAATTCAAAAATCGCGATTTTGGACGGGGTGAAATTTATTGTGGGCGGGTCCGCCAGGCTGGCGCTTGCATATCCATCCATGCCATTTTTACGACGTCATTGAAACTGCCGCGAAGCCAGTTACAAAATCTACTGAGATTGGTTTTGAAAATCGACCACCCGGATCGCCTGGCCAGCTGCCCGACACACGCCAGAAACCAATTTAGGCCTCGACTTGCTAGGATAATTGTCACCTAGCCGCTAGCGGTGGTTGTTTGAAAAGCAGGCAACACTTGGGTAGACCAAATAATCAGGGCCGGGAGTTCCAATAAGCACTCGTCGATTACGACGAGGCTCGATTGGACAGTTTAGTGAACTGATTGGGTGATGTTACACAGGCACCAATTGAGTGTATTGCTGTAATTATTAGTGCCTGGGAAGAACCCGCTCTTTCCGTTCCCAAACGATTTCCTAGACGTAATTGTAACTGCATCAAAGGCACCGGCGTCCACAGACAAGAGTGACTATCACATTAACTAACTAGCATTACCACATCGGCCGCTGCGGCTGTTGGATCTGGCCAGATACGGTGAAAAACTATGACAAACCACCGGTCACGCAGCCCTTACATCATTCAGTCCGCGTTAAATGATACATATTTAATATCACTGGAACGACAACATAGCATTCTTTACAATGGTATAAAGTTTTTAGAAGTATTCCTTTATTTGACGAACTTGTCGTCCATGATTTAGCGAAAATGCGCGCTAAGAATTTCATGCAAAGGTACGGTTTTCTCAAAAACACAGGTCACGGCAATTCGAAAACCCACACTTGTAATCATATTGGGATCGTGTGGTTTTTAATCAACCAACGAGGAGATGTGTTGGTGTTCACTGTTGCAGGTCTGCCTACCATTACGGTTTCTCCGTATTCATTACGGAAATTCACCTCAGATTACGGCATTACGGAAACTGCCGCCGTATTACGGGAATACAAATATCCGACTACAGAAAATTATACACATTACAGAATTGGTAAATCTATGAATACTGCTGCTCGAGATGCCCTGAAGAAAATATCCCATTCAGTTGTTACAATTTATCAACACATATTTAATCCACTACAAATTCTACAAAGTCAGTATGGTGACGTCATCCGTTGCTGTGCCTGTGTACAATGTTACAACTTTGACTGCCACCAGCCTGCTGATGACTGCCGTAGCTTGTGGCATGTGGCACATGAGCATATTATTATCAGTGTCATTAATGCGCGTCTAGACATTAATAAAATGTACAGGTGTAGAATTATTATGATGACGTTAGGTAGAACCATTAAATTACATTAAATAGTTATGGTTTTCTGAAAGTTATGGATATAATTATAAAATGTCTTAGAATAATATAAAATGAGTATTATAATTGCATTGTTGTAATCATTTTTTTATTGAAAGGTTTTTATTTGAATACAACAATTTAACTTTGTCATTGATTGTTAGTAATAACTATAATGTTCCTGTTGTGTGTTGTAAATTTAGAAGCTCGTTGGATGATTATTGGCTATTCACTGGCGCTGTCTTTCTCACGGTGATGCTCTATGGACGTAAACACTTGGACATGTCTGGCCATCCATGCACTTTGACAGCTGTAATTAACACAATGTAACTTATTGGATGTTGCTGAACAAGCATCCCTTTGAAATGCTAACGGACGACCTTAACTGCCAACAGGAGTTACAGTGTAGCACACAATAATTATGTTGAAACAAAGTATATCTACTTTTGATGATTAAATGAGCAACTTCCTGGATTCCCAGGCACCAACAGGACTTGTCACTGCATCTACTTCAGAGAAAGGTTTGATTGGCAATCTTGTGGACCGGGGAGTGGGACGGGGTGCGATGGGGGGGGTCATTACGGAAATTGTTTTTGTCAGGTAGGCAGCCCTGACTGTTGATGTTACATGAAATCAATGCCGTCAGAGAAACAAAAGTTATGATCAGTTGAAGTGTAAACATGTCGGTTTATCTATGTTATCGCCCGATATACAACTTCGTGCATCACCGATGCCATTTGTAAGTTTTCCACTATTCAAATTATGTATGTTGTGTGATAATTAAACATGATTTACAAGTACGGAAAGTAGATTTTGTTCGACGATGTCGCATCATTTTTGAATAGGATTGCAATAATCAGCCTGCAATGGAGCATTCTGGCTGAACGTATGGTGACTGTGCTAGATTTAGTTACGTCTGCGCTATTTTTAGGGCATTGCCGTGGCGAGGCCCGTTCGTCGCGTGTTGTTTGGTCGCGTGTTGGGTGGTCCAAGGCATGGAGCTTCGCTTGCTAATTAAATTAATTAATGTCTTGACTGATTTATAGTTTAACAATTGAAACATTCACAGCAACATGAATACACAATGTTTTAATGAATAACTGTAACTGATTATGGCCATTGCATGGCGACTTATTAAAAAAATATTTGTCAATCTAATATTTTGTTTTAGAAATTAAACAAAATCGAACTGTAGTATTTCTAATATTAATATATGATACTTTTATAAAAAAAATCGAATGCTTTAAAATTCCAAATATTAGCTTCCATAGTCTATCAGACCTTGTATACACACATTTTAATTGTATATAAAAATTGGCATTCCACATTAAATATGTTTGCTAATTTGTTATAGAAATAGTTTTGTTAGTAATTTTGAAAATTGTGGCTAATGAAACAACTTATATGTGCTATATTGTAAGTGGCATTAAAATGTGAATCACATGCTTTGAACAAAAAATATACATACAAATTAGGAATTCTCATTCAATACATTCGATTGCACGTCTGATCGCATGCCCGACCGCGCTTTGTAGCATGCCGAAAAAAATTTGGACTGGCAAAAATGTGATCCTGGGCGAGGCCCTGCCTGTTAACATTCAACATGACATGCCTTACAGACCTTTCAGTGCAACACACACGTCAACACAACACACCTGTCAACATAAAACACCTGTCAATACAACACACCTGTCAATCCAACATCCATCAACATAGCACATCTGTCAATATAAAGCCATCACTATAACCACATTCCCTTCATAGATGTTTCCCACAAGAACAACCCTACTCAAATGTCAAAATGACCACTAATCGAACACTGGCTGAAGACAATCATACACATTCCTTATACAGAATGCTAACTATCTTGTATCTTCATATTAGGGCTACAGCCGTGACTATTGACATGTTAGATGACAAACCTTGGAAGAATGTGACACACTGACAGTGCCACTGACTCTGGGAACTGACACTACAATTGCCCTTGTTCTCACACATTACTGCACTGCAGTTGGCGATGTCGCAGTTCTTTCCTTCGTATCCCAGAGTGCAGTTGCAGTTGTAGTCGCCAGGTGTGTTAGTACAGGTGGCGCCATTGTGGCATGTCAATGGGTCGGCGCATTCATCTGTATCATTCTCACAGCGTAACCCTAGCAACATAGCCAGTAATATTATTTCTTAATATTTAGCATATTATGTGTGTACTACATTTTATGTTTTAAAGTACTATGCAATATTTTAATGACCAATCGTTATTGATTAAATATTGCTTTTGAATGTTTCACATTTGTTGTGATTTCTTACTTAAAAAATACAAACACAGTTGATACTTAATTTACACAGAATAAATTCCACATGACAACACCAAATATGTGCAATTTTAATTGCTGCATTCACATTTTTTTAGATAAAAAACAATCAACATTGCAAACAAATGATTAACTGTTAAAAACCCTTAAGTCAAAAAATAAAAGCATTACTTTTCTTCTGAAGAATCGTACATTAACCCTTGAAAGTTTAGCACAAAAATACAAGGAGAATGTTAACATACCCACATACATACATACACATACACACATACATACACACACATACATACATACACACATACATACACAAACACATACATACATACACACACATACATACATACACACATACATACACACACACATACTCACACACATACAAATACACACATACATACACACACATACATACACACACATACATACATACGCACATACATACATACGCACATACATACACACACACATACATACACACAAACATACACACTTACATACATACACACATAAATGCATACAAACATACACGCATATATACATACACACATAGTATACATACATACATACAACTGCAGCATCGTCCACAAAGAGCATCTCTCTAATGAGTACTTCTCGTACTTTAGTTTTGGCTCTGAGGCATGCTAGGTTGAATACCCGACCATCCGATCTGGTGCGAAGGTATATGCCTTCTGTGGATGACCCGAATGCATGTTTCAGAAGCACAACAAAGAAAATGCCAAAGAGGGTCGGGGCCAGGATGCAGCTTTGCTTAACACCGATGTGGTGCATGTTCTTATGAAACGATTCGATCTTGGTTTGTAGTTTTCGAGGACAGCCTATTTTTGAGAGGATCTGGAAGAGTCAGTCTCTGCAGACCAGATTAAATGCTTTGGTGAGGTCAATGAAGGCAACGTGGAGGGGTTTGTTCTGTTCTCTGTTCTTCTCTTGAAGCTGGTGAAGGGAGAAGATATGTCTATCGTAGATCTTTCGGTACGGAATCCACTCAGCGACTCAGGGTAGACGCATTCTGCCACTCACTGCAGCCGGACCAAGATGACGCGTGCAGACACTTTGCCAACAACATTTAGAAGAGAGATGCCCCTGTAGTTGTTACAGTCACTTCTGTCACCTTTGTTTTTGTAGAGGGTGACAATCTTGGCACCTCTCATGTCTTGTAGAACAGCTCCCTCCCTCCAGCACCGACAAAGAACTCCACTCAGGGGGTGCAGTAGCACACTTTTGCAGCACTTGATCAGGTCCGGGGGAATCCCATCATTGCCTGGTGCCTTGTCGGAGGCCAGGCTGTCAACAGCCTTGCTTAGTTCTTCTAATGTTGGCTCTGCAACGAGCTCTTCCGTGGTCAGTAGACAATCGATGGCGTCCAGAGCTGAGGGAATGACAGTGTTCTCTGTGGAGTAGAGCTCAGATTAGTGCTCCACCCATCTCTCTATCTGTCTGCCTCTGTCAGTGATTACTTCCCCGCTGGTGGACTTGAGGGGGGCCAAGGGCTGTTTTGATGCCGTCATACATACCTCTGATGTTGCCTGTCTGAGTTGCAGTCTGAATGAGTTGTAGCCAGTACTCGTTGGCTGGCAGTCTGCTGGACTTTGCTTCTGGCGGCCCTGAGGATCTGAAGGGTCTTCGCATTTGGTGAACACTTGTATTTTACCAGGGCGACACACTTGGTTCAATGACGGGAGTCATCTCACATGACTTGGCTTTGAACCAGTCTTTTGTCTTCGAGATCGTCCTCCCAAAGATAACGAACGCGATGCTGTGAATAGTGTTCCGCAGATGTTCCTATTTCTCCGTGGCAGAGTCTCCGGACTGTGAGGCACTCAGAGCATCCTCAAAAGTCTTGGCAAACTGCTCAACTACCGCAGGCTGACATTGATGCACGGTTTCCCTCCTTGCTATGTGCGATGAAGTTTCTATATTGCAATCTGATCTTGCAGCATACCGGGGAGTACTCAGAGTCGCAGTCTGCACTGTGGCACGAGTGTATGAGGAGCATGAACTTAAGGGTTGAGCGTCTGATAATGATCATATCCAACTGATGCCAATGTTTTGAATGAGGCTGTCTCCACGAGACCCTGTGCTGAGGCTTGGTCTGGAAGTATGAGTTGGTTATGACAGGCGCAGAATTCAAGGAGCCATTGCCCATTTTCGTTGATCTTTCCAACTCCGAAATGGCCCAGGCAACAAGGACATGAGTTATGGTCAGCGCCCACTCTGACGTTGAAGTCTCCCAGGAGAATAAGTTGTTCTTGTCTAGGGATGTTTCTAATGATTGCTGCTAGATTTTCATAGAACTCGTCTTTAGCCTCAGGTGCAGAGCACAGTGTGGGAGCGTACACGCTGATGAGGATGACAGGGCCTTCAGTTGTGTGAAGACGAATAGTTACAATACAATATGAATTTATTGTCCAATAATAATAGATAAATTGGATTGAACATAAAGAGAATACAAGGTATTGTTAGTAAACATAGTTAAACATAATGCATAAAAGAAATAAGTTTATAATAGTAATACAAACGTGAGAATAGAAAGTGCATAATTTATATATTTTAGTGGTTGGATTGCATGTGGTGGTTTGTTAACTCAAAGTTTGTTTAGGTGACTTATGGCCTGGGGAACGAAGCTGTTTTTGAACCTGTTTTTTTGTACATCTTGGACATCGGCACGTCTTTGAGATGGAAGTAGGTCAAACTATGTATACAGTGGGTGGGCATAGTCATTGGCAACTGCACGTGCTTTTCTGATCAACGTGCATTCACACAGCCGAGAGACAGGCTGTGTGGGAATGCCTATGATCTTTGATTTTGCAGATGCGAAGAAGCATGTTTTTGTTTGAGACAAATAAAGCAGGGAAGAAACAAAATTAATACTACAATATGTCAACACTGATTCTATGATGCTCCTGTACAACTTGAGCAGAAGTTTTAGTTGGACATGAAACGATCTTAGTATCCTTTACAGGTACAATCTCTGCTGGCACTTTTTGTGCACACCTTTAGCATGAGGGCCAAACGTCAGTTTGTTATCAAGTGTTACACCAAAATACTTGAAGGTGTCCGTTACCTCCACTACCTCACCATCAATAAGGAGCGGTCCATCAAGCTGGCCATTGGTGTGGACGTCAATGCAGAGTTCCTTTGTCTTGCGTACAATTAGTTCTATAAAGTTGTTCTTGCGCCACATTGAGATCACGGACACCGAGTGGAATGAATCTGATCCATTCAGGCACGCCACTACTGCTGCGACGTCTGAGTATTTAATAATGACATTAGAGTCACATTCGCTCCTTAAGTCGTTGGTGTACAGTGAGTATAGAATGGAGCTTCCAACACATCCTTGGGGCGCCCCGGTATTCGTGATGAGGTTGGGGGAGATGTTACTGCCAACCTTCACGTGTTGGGGTCTGTTGCTGAGGAAGTTATGGATCCAGGGAATGAAGTTCGGGGGTATTTGCAGGGCGAGAATTTGTTCAATCATCTTGTAGCACTGTACAGTATTAAAGGCCAAACTAAAATCTTTGAAGAGGATACGGATATAGTTGCCTGCCTTCTCTAGATGTTTTGTGACATTGTGTAGCAGGGTTGCCACAGCATCATCAGTGCCACGCCCTCGCTTATAGGCGAATTGCAAATGATCTAGTTTCTCTTGAATGTGTGGAGAGAGAGGTTGGTCAGAACCAACCTCTCCAGGGCTTTCATTGGAAGAGATGTGAGAGCAACTGATCTGTAGTGGTTGAGTTACTGAGGGGAGGATATTTTAGGCACAGGAATGATGGTGTTGGTTTTCCAGATGTTGGGAATGAAGCCAGTATTTACAAACTCCTGGAACATTTGTGAGAACACAGGCACCAGTTCATCAGCACATGAACTGAGAAGATGGCCTGATACATTATCAGGCCCAGGTGCTTTCCTTGTATTGGTCCTCTTGAACTGACGAGTCACGTTGTCTTCAGAGATCATGATCTCTCCTGGGGAGAAGCTTTCTGCACTTGGATGTAAAGTCCTTGCTGTCGAAGCGAGTATAGAATTTGTTTAGCTCTGTAGCATCAGGCATTGTATAAGATCTTATATTTTGGTTGACACTGACATCACCAGCCATCGCTTTGAGATTTCTGAAGGCCTCACAAGCATTCATGGTCTGATACTGATGTTCAACTTTGTCTCGAAAGGCTGATTTGGCATGGCCAATTTCTGCCCTAAGCACTGCCTTGGCCTCTGATGGCGGCGACATCTCGAGACTCAAGTATGTGCCTCTACGCCATGTACCATCAGCGCACACACATACATACATACATGCACACACACATATACACACACATATACACACACATATACACAGACACACACACACTCACACACACACACACACACACACACACACACACACACACACACACACACACACACACACACACACACACACACACACACACACACACACACAAACATATGCTCGCTCAATTACTGTTAAATAGAAGTAGAAGATATCAAACCATAGTAGCCAGTGTTGGCGCAGTTGCAGTGGAAAGAGCCTGGTGTGTTGATACACTCTCCATGTAGACATGGTTCAGTCGCATTGGTGCTTGTTACATTACACTCGTCTATGTCCTGGCCACAATGTAACCCGCTCCACCCTACAAACACAACCATTGCACATATTACCCAGATGTGCACATAGTATCTCAGGGCTTTCAAAGAAAGACAACTGTTTATATTAACAGTTTTCTACGGAAAGATAGCAATCGTACATTATGTACATGTCAACAAACTATATACCAAAAGTGGAAAATAAGTCAAAATGGATCAAGTGTGTAAAATAAACTGGTAGTCGTGCAGAAGAACATTTTGCAAATTTACCTTTCAAAAAACACCATTTCACCATGAGTGTGTTGTCTTAACGCACAAATACAAATAGCAAACTATACTGGTTCACGGATTGTCCGTTAGGCGTTAAAGTACATTTCGCCACCTAGTGGACAAGATGGAACCTTGACAAAAACTGTGGTAGGTCTGAGTGGAACTTTTTGAAACAAAAATGCAAATAACAAACGTTCCATGTCACATTGCATCATGTTACATCTTTCTTACATATGTTATTCATTGAAATTGTTAAATAGATTTTATGTTGAGAGATTAGTTGACACAATGTATAAATATTCTAATAATTCTAAGGTGTAAAAAAACAAAGGCTTACTTACACAAGTGATCCAAGGTAAAGGTATCCTCAAAACTTTTATTAGAAATTATTAATTCCAAACAAGCATGTCTTTGCCACCAGAACCACCTTAACCCCTTCACCAAACATCAAAGTGATACATCTAGATGAACAGGAACTGACTGTCCATTGACAATACAACAGTGGTGCTGCCGAGTGGTTAATATTAACAGGTGTTGACACTGGCAACAGGACTGCCAACCGTGGCTGTTTTCTCGCACCACGCTTGGGAAGGTTACATATTTTGCAGGATACAAGATGCTTTATTATGAGTAAGCTTGTCCGATTTTTTTCCAGTTTTTGTCACTACTGTATTATTTACAGCCCAGCCGTAATGCCGTATTAACAGGTTTCTAAGAGTAACAAATACGGTGAAACCGTAACAGTTGGCAGGTCTGCACAAGCTGTAAATCACATTTCCATTCAAAAAATTCACATATATTAACCAAGACTTCTTTTCTTGCTTTTTGGAGGCATACTTGTTCATTGAAGAACCCACGAAAATGAAAAAAAAGTTATTGTCACAGACTCCTGTGGAAATCAACGCAAACCGTTCGTAACATGCAGTTGGTGGGAGCGTACTTTCAACCATCTCCGGCAGTGGTTGGGGGTGCTCGGGTCATCAATATCCGGATTGGCCTAGTTTTTCGCGGATTTTGTCAAATTGAGCCATTCTTTCGCCCCAAAAAAATAATTACATGGAGTTGATTCAGTAACCGGCGGTCTGATTAGTTGTTGTTGGCGATCCCGCCGGCCACCGGGGCTTCGGGAACACACTGTCAATATGCCAAATGATTCAGCGAGCGAGTTATTAGTTTTAGTTTTATCCGCTAGGAGGCATTCCTGTTTGTCCATCTGGTGACGCCACTGCCCAATCATGCCAAAATGCAAGCGAGGCTAGCCATGCCATAGCGGTATCCATTACGCAAAATTAATTCATTCAGGGCCGTCAAGAATCCCGTTTAGCAACGAGCAAACTACAAGTTATGGCTCTGGAAACGTCGGCAACTGCGCGCCAACGCTAATTTACGTGACAAGAACAAATGGGTGTATATTTTGTTGCTAGAGGGCACCATATGCAGCAGGTCTGGTGACACGAGCGATAATGGCAATTAGCGTGAGCGATAAATTGCTCCCTAGATGAGTGATTAGCACGAGCGATAAGGAGCAAGAGTGATCGCTTGTCTCAAACATAATGCACTGCTTCCTGGTTGTTCTGGGAGAACAGACATGTTACCAGATAGGTGAGTTCTGCATAAAATGTGTCTTTTTTTCATTGGCAAACAGTTTATTTTAATACAAATTGACGGAGACATCTGTTTTTGAGATATCCCCGTCTTTTCCCACCAACTAGGCCCTGCAATCTGTATTTGTAATGACTAAATGTCGAACGACTAGCCTGTGTTTTGGTGGCACCTGATTGGTCAGGGGTCAACCCTAGGTTACTAACAAATGGCGGCATTGTCGAGCGTGGAACGGCGTTCAGTCACAAAACAAGAAGACTACCGCCTGCACTGATTATTCAACATTACAATGCAATTATGTAATCATCATAAAACAAGATACTGGTATCAGAATAACCAGACTATATGATATGTGTTCACGGCGAGCGAATTTACACTCGCAGACATCTGCGCTGGTGTAATCGTTTCTATGGAAACGTTGTTATAGTTTCCAAGAATTTGTAGGGAATTCCATCGAGAGAAATAATTTTTAAAGGACAGACTGGTGACATATGGCATTAATGCCATGTTTTCATTTGTAGTACACACCAACACACCTACTAATGTTCTACGAAGAAAAAAGATAAGAAGAAATCAACTGACATGATAACCACCGCTCAAGCCTTAATCATTTACAGGGAAGAAGAGTACTCATTGTCATCCCTGATTAGGTCATTAGGTGCAAGGAATCATAACAACTGGAATAGCGGTTTATTGCGACTCTATTGGAGGATGTGTTGTAGATTAAATTACAACTCAACACACACGTATAAGATACTATTCAAATTCAATAGAGATACACTATTCCGCTTATAAAACCATTCATATGAATAATAAAATATAATAATACTCACATAATTAGAATCCCTAGAACACTCTTTATTGTTTTATAATATAAAAGGCATCATATATAGGATGTGTGCAGAAATTAATGTTTTCAGCTAAACATCAATGGCTTGGCATATTTCCATCGGTTTCAGTGACCAGCATGCATTGCAA
The DNA here is from genome assembly GCA_020002185.1 of Paraescarpia echinospica. Lineage (NCBI taxonomy): Eukaryota > Metazoa > Annelida > Polychaeta > Sabellida > Siboglinidae > Paraescarpia > Paraescarpia echinospica. The sequence continues at coordinate 36,736,014 of CM034540.1, read as the reverse complement.
TTAAATGTTCAGTCTGTGAACATACCTGGGCAAAAACATGTGTAGCTGTTGTTTCCATCAATACACTCTCCATTCAAACAGGGATTGGAGGCACATTCATTTATGTTGGTTTCACAGTCGAGCCCACTGTACCCTACCAACAGAAACACATTGTTACAGTCAAGCGCATTGTACCCTACCAACAGAAACACATTACTACAGTTGAGCCCACGGTACCCTACTAACAGAAACACATCGTTTCAGTCTAGCCCACTGTACCCTACCAACAGAAAAACATTGTTACAGTCTAGCCCATTGTACCCTACCAACAGAAACATATTGTTACAGTCAAGCGCATTGTACCCTACCAACAGAAACACATCGTTTCAGTCTAGCCCACTGTACCCTACCAACAGAAAAACATTGTCTCAGTCTAGCCCTCTGTACCCTACCAACAGAAACACATTGTTTCAGCCTAGCTCACTGTACCCTACCAACAGAAATATTGTTTCAGTCGAGATCATTGTACCCTACCACCAGAATCACATCGTTAGACTAGCCCACTGTACCCTACCACCAGAATCACATCGTTAGTCTAGCCCACTGTACCCTACCAACAAAAATACACAACATGCACAAAACAAACAATAATCATCACTCAAAATCTGTGTCATGTTAAATCATCCAGGTTCATTTGCGTGTCTTACGAATGTCTGTCTTGCATATGTACACCACACAAGGTGAACATAGACACCTGGTTCAACTGTAGTCACATACTATGTCTACTCCACTGAAGGAAGAAACCACCATATGTGTCACCTGGTGGACAATCGCATGTGTAGTTGAGCCAGCCATGATGGGTCGTGCACTTCGCGTTGTTCTGACAGGGGGTGCTGTCGCAGTAGTCGATCTCGTCTTCACACCTCAATCCCGTGTAGCCGGGTACACAGGAGCAGTTGAAGAGCAGCTGGAAGATACACCATACTTTATCTAGAGATCTGTTCACCCATCATTTGGATGGGCCGAGTTTGTTTTGAACGGGTGGTAATTTGAGGAAAACAATGTATATTATTGACTTTCACTGTTATTTATATGTCCATTATGTTAAATATGTGTCACACTTATGTACACATGGATTATTGTATACATATGTATGCACATTTGGCCTGGATTGTACATGTGCATGCTCAAACGCGCATATCTAACGACTCATATTTGTACTAGTAAAAATATTATCCTGCATAAAGGCGTTACAGGAAGATATATCAGACATGATAGTCTCACGGGAAGATACATCAGACATGAGTCTGACGGGACGAAACTTCGGACATGACAGTCTGATGGGAAGATACATCAGACCTAACAGTCTGATGGGAAGGTACATCAGACATCGGTAGGAGTAATGAACGTTAGGGGTCGTAGTCGGTAGGTCATGGTCAGTAGAGGACATGGTCATTATCGGTCATGGTCGGTAGGGTGTCATGCTCAGTAGGGGTGTCATGTTCAATAGGGGTCATAGTCAGTAGGGATCATGGTCGGTAGGGGGTCATGCTCAGTAGGGGTGTCATGGTCAGTAGGGGTCATAGTCAGTAGGGATCATGGTCGGTAGGGGGTCATGCTCAGTAGGGGTGTCATGGTCAGTAGGGGTCATAGTCAGTAGGAATCATGGTCGGTAGGGGGTCATGCTCAGTAGGGGTGTCATGTTCAATAGGGGTCATAGTCAGTAGGGATCATGGTCGGTAGGGGGTCATGCTCAGTAGGGGTGTCATTTTCAATAGGGGTCATAGTCAGTAGGGATCATGGTCGGTAGGGGGTCATGCTCAGTAGGGGTGTCATGGTCAGTAGGGGTCATAGTCAGTAGGAATCATGGTCGGTAGGGGGTCATGCTCAGTAGGGGTGTCATGTTCAATAGGGGTCATAGTCAGTAGGGATCATGGTCGGTAGGGGGTCATGCTCAGTAGGGGTGTCATAGTCAGTAGGAATCATGGTCGGTAGGGGGTCATGCTCAGTAGGGGTGTCATGGTCAGTAGGGGTCATAGTCAGTAGGGATCATGGTCGGTAGGGGTCATGGTTAGTAGGGGTGATTGCTGGGATAGGTTTACTATTGTGGTAGTGTTATGATAGCTGTATTACTGTTGCTGTACTGTTGCGATAGTGTCATAACTATAGCGTAGATTTGTGTTAGAATTCTAAACTAGTGAATTCCTAGGAAAAGAAGTTCCCTTGGGTGAGGAGCAACATACTATTAACAGTGCCTGTGGCAGGTCACACCCCACCTTTGATGTTATTATTATATATATATATTAACACTTAATATATATATATATATTAAGCATTAACTTTTGTTTTTGTAAACATAATATTTTGATATTGGTGAGTTATAAATATTTTAATTTTATCCAGTCTATAAATGACACATTGTTGTTTATGATATACCGGGGTATATCAATTTATAATAAATTTATAATCGGCAATTAAATTGCCTAGTTACAACCTATACATGTCTCCTCGTACAACAAAGAAGCTACAGCCATTTATATATATCAAATTATTGTTTATTTAAATGTATGCCTTGGCACTGACAGAATACTGTGTGCAATATACAGTTGCTGCACAGATAGTGAGACAGAATCACAACTTGCCTGTAATGCAACACTGTCGTGAAATATTCTCTTTGGCATGTTGTCCTTGTGATATTATCAAGGGAAGAGTCCTGTAGACATTATCCAGGGATGTTGTCCTTGAGAAATTATATACATATATAAACTATCCTTGCAATATTCTTCTCAAGATTTTACCCAAGAGAACGTTGACCTTGGAATATTGTCCTGGAATTATTATCCAGTTGGATGGAACTTGTCTAATGTGTCCTTGACCTAGAATTAGAACTGGCATGAGTTGTTATGCTGTGTGCCTGTATTGGACACGATGACAGTGGTCATCTGTTATACTGGTCATTGGTGGTTCTGACCATGATTCAGTAGATAGAACTTACATCGCCAGGCGTCGTGGCGTTCACGGGAATGCAGGTACCATTGTTCTGGCAGGGCAAGCTCTCACAGTTGTCTGTAATCTGTGGGAACACACAGAAAGACACTTATTAAACTGGCACATTTTATGCATAAAATTACAATGTTAGACCGTTATACTTCATCCCAGGCAATACCGCATACATTATACGTAATAAAATATGCAGTGTGTGCAAATACATGTACACATGCACCGATCCAGCCACTGTAACCACAATTAAAACCTACATAATAATAAAACTACGATGACCTTTCCACAGATACTGGAGGTAGACAAACTGCCGCTGGTTGGTGGTTAGACTGCGCCTGCCGAATGTTTCTCATTACTACTGGCGGAAACATCACAACCACAGAGGCAATAAAGTCATCATAAACCTACACTACCACCAACTTGGGACTGAAGGCCTGAACAGCAATTACAACACAATTATTACCTTGTGCCTGGATGTGACCTTATCAGATAATGTGGACTTATCATGACATCAATGAAGTGCACATGTGGTACAAGTTATCACAGTTCTGGTAGTTACTTTTTAATCATCAAGAGAATCCGAATCCCTGTTGCTCTAGACTTCACTCCTGGCTGTACTCTTTATTCAAACACCAACTCAATTTTCTGAGAAGATTCAGTCATGCTGCAATGACTATGTACTGTATATACAAAAAACTAATTGTTCATAAATGTGTGGGGTGTGGAGTGTGGGGTGTGGTGTGTGGGGTGTGGTGTGGGTGTGGGGTGTGTTGTGTGGGGTGGGTGTGAGGTGCGTGGTGCAGGGTGCGGGGTGTGGTGGTGTGGTGTGTGTACTGCCAGGTATACAACATTTACAACCATTTATCTTTTTATCTTCACTATGTGTTTTCCTTCTAGTGCCAGTGTCATTGATTAATACACGTGACACAGAAGGAAACCATTAAGTGAATATTCAAGGACTACCTGGGTAGTGCCTTTGAGTGATTGCAAAACATCAAGCGGTTGTTATTGATCAAAATTAATCAGGATTTGGTCTGGTGCACATTGTATGAATAGCATTAATCTAAGAATGTAGCTAGCAGTGACCATATAACCTCAGATATGATTGTAGTTTCAGTATTAATCTCGATTATCCAATAGTGTGTTGAAGCACTGAATACTGTCATTTTAAAACATGTAATATCTTCCATAAACTTTCAGTACACATCATTCCATGGCATGCTTGGCTCATAAACTCATTCCAACATGCTTTTTTTCATTCAGCCACTTAGCTATACGTAATTGCTTTCTCAGACAAATTATTTGTCAAGCTTCATCTCAGCAAACATGTTTACATTTTCATTACCAGGGCAGCACCATATCAACCTTTCCCACATACTCGTCTCACTTAATAACTTTGCCCATAGTTTTTGTTGAAAGAACAATTTGGGCAAGAAATTAGATGGAACGTCCAACAGCTAAACATTTGTGGTGGCCATTTTAGTAAGCACGTCACACCTCAGTTGCTAGGCAACACATACTGTAATGGAAATGTTACAACCACAGCATGAGTACAGGTATAAGGGACAGATTAACAGTGTAGATGTCACTGGTTCACTGTATACTAGATGATAATCCCATTTACAGGTACTGTATCTGCGACAGATCAGATTAACAGCATATAACATGTCACTAGTTCCCCTGTATACTAGAATACGTGGTCATCCCATGTACAGGAATCAACGACAGATTAAGTATATATGTCACTGGTTCATTGCATACTAGATGATAATCCCAAGTACAGGAATCAGGGACAGATTAAGTGTAGATGTCACTAGATCTCTGTATACTAGTTGATAATCCCATGTACAGGAATCAGGGACAGATTAACAGCATATATGTAACTAGTTCCCGTGTATACTAAAATAGATGGTCATCCCATGTACATAATGATAAATCAAGGACAGATTAACAGCTCAGATGCTGGAAATGTTTCACTGTCTGGTAGACGATATACACAAATCTGGGACCGATTAACAGTGTAGATAGTTCACTGTTGATGATAATCAGGCAACCAGGCCGACAAGGACTAAACTCACTCACCTGTAACACTACCTGTTGACAGAAACACTATCTGTTGTCAGTAACACTATCAACTGTCACAAGATCTAGTTACCCTGATAAACCAACATCACAAGAATGTGTGCTGTCAACATAAATGTAAAGGTAAGGTCTTATACAGCGCATTATCCAGTCATCAGGACGCCTCAAAGCACTTTGCAGTTTACTCCCTGGTAGACCTGTTCAATCAAACACCATCTCAACTTCTCTAGGAAGCATACAGCCACGCTGCAATGAATGCACGAAAACTATTCGTACACAAATATCCACCACTGTCTATAGCCAGGTACTCATTCATATAGCTGAATGAACTGGCGCAATGTACAGTTAACGAACTTGTCCAAGGTTCGACACCGCCACTCGATTCGAACCCGGGTTCTCTCGGTTGAGTGTGCGAAGCTCTAGCCACTGCACCACGGCGCTACACAACATGAGTGAACGTCACTAGTTGCAATGTCTCCCAACCACAAGGAGGGAAGGTGGTGGAAGGTGTTGAATGAAGATCAACTCGTACACACCTGCACAGGTAAATTTATCTCAATAAACTGTCAGTTTTTACTTAGTAAACTTGTTATATAAATACATGATGCGTGCAACTGAATATCGTGGTTATGTATTTATAGTCCAATGATAAATACCACTGCTTATGACTACACATACAGTCCCCTATTTGTCAGCTTACTTCCTTCTCGCTATAAAGATATGCGGATCCTGAATGACTAAGTCAACTACCTGAGCAGATAAAGTTTTGTAGTATGAGTCAAGTGTGTAGTATTTAAATTACTAGAATGACTGTTGTCTGTGCTAACTACCCCTTACCCACCCGCTCTAACACACCCCAAGGCAGACATCACAATTGCTGGTCCTTCCCCCATTCTTGCCCGGGTCTAACAGCAAGCCTTGGACCCGTTCCAGTAGTTTGGTGTCTCACAGATCAGATATCCTAGTATATGGACCCAATAGGAAGAGGACAGAGCCATAGTCCACATACAAGTAGTGCCATTCCAACGCACTTATGAACATCATCAAAAGGCAATTAAAATGTCATCACGGAATTTCAATAAAAACTGTTCACAGCAGGTTCCCACTAGTCACGTAGGTTGTTTGTAGGGCAGTGTACGTGTAATGCAGGGATGAGAGTAACATTTTATCAAAACCACAGAAAGTTTATGAGATCGAGCAGAGCAAGGTATGAGTGTCGCAAGTGCTTTCTAACTGGGGTTCATGTTGAAGGAGGCTGTAAGCCGTTTTTTAATGGGTTAGAGCCATTCTAACATGATAAGTAGTAACATATGAGATTACTTTCATGTTTTTTTTACCTTCCACCACCCCCATTTATAAATATATAATTGGTACTGTCAAGCTATTGACTGTCCTGGGCTTGACATTAAGGTTTTTGGCCATTTGCCCACTGGGCAAGTGGCCCTGGGCAAGTGGCCCTGACATTGTGCTTGCCCGACCAAAATTTTTTATTTGCCCTGAAATTTTTAGTAATTTAAACATGCCATTTCCATGCGTTTTTATGCAAATAAATGCAATATCCATGCGTTTTTACAGAAATAAAATAAATATGTCTTGCCGCTGTTGTACCATATTTTTAATAACAGGTAGGAAGAGCTGTCTCTTCTATCTGAAAACTCTTAAAAAGTTTCTTTAATGTTGTTGCCCCCGTGCCACACTGTCTGTGTGTGTGTGCCACGTGTTGTACCCACAGGGATACGCCTTTCCATTTTCTAGAAAGAAACGTTTTCTCCGTTGTCATCCGCTTTTGCTTCTTGGTTCCTTCTGTCTGGCGGTCAACTAACCAGGCAACTGGTTTCTGGTCTGTTTTTTGTGGCTTTACAAACACGCTGACCGTAAACGAACACAGACGTTCAATGGACGTTCCATGCAACTTTCGTTTTCTGCAAACGACACGGCTGCCCCTGGCGACTACGACCTCGAAGAACTGCCTTCGTTACCTGGTGACTTTATTGGCATTATACATTACGAAAAATATATGCCGTCGTCGGAACGATGGCGTTTTAATTTACCGTTTTTAAGGTATTAGAATAAATAACTATTAGTGTCAACACGTCAGTCAGTAGCGCATCTACATTTAATCAGCGTAGCACTTGACCGATCAAACTGAAATTGAAAATTATTCAATGAAGTTGATCTAATTCTTGTAAAGAAATATTAAATTTATTCATAATGATATCAGTTGTGTAACTGATCTGAAACAGGGGTGATTGGGCCTGGTTCTGCGCCGTAGTGCTGGATGTAAGTAGACGATCTGAAAGCACTAGAAAAAGTGGTGTTCATATGGTGTCATTGTACACTGTTTATTAGTAAGACACAAAACCACACCCACCATACTTCACTGTGTCATTACAAAACACATAAAACGCAACGCCTGGTTGATCCATGTTTTTTTTAGAAAATCGTCAATTGTCAGTTATTTTGTTGTCGCTACCGACATTTATTTCGAAAGTTTTTTGTAACCAGTCTGCTCGAAATTTGTTTATGAGCATTTCGTCAAGTTGATTTTGTCCAGACAGCAAGAGGAACCACTTCGCTGTTTTTTTAGTGTAGCCGGCATGCAGCAGCGGCCAGCGAGCTAGGAGAACTACTCGCCGAGACGCAACAACACCACTTGGTGCAGTGCACCGGATTGTTCAAAGCCTAGAAATAAATGTTCAGATGGTTTTCATTTTCAAAAAGATGCCGAAAGGCACGTATAATTGAGCTTTTCTTGGGAAGCTATCAGACTATATGACTGTGTTGAATTTATTTATCAACATTTTCCTTCCAGCTGTCTTGAGGAAGAATAATAACAAATTCACCACATCAAGAGGGAGAAACAGGCATGTGAGGACTTCAGTTGAGTTCTCACACGCCCAGGACAGCAACATGCAGCGGGCATCCTTAGATCTATCTGCACCCAATACATTTCAACAATAAAATGTACAAATGCCAGTTTTGAAGATTGTTTGATGGTGTACATATAAATATATATAATTGTTTTCCAAAAATAACGTATGTTTTTGAACATGTGTACACATTCGAACGCACATACATAATTATATGAGTGCTGTTTTAGTGAAACCAACCGCAACAGTATTGAGAAGTTATTGTCACTGCGTAGTTCTCCTAGGTAGCCGCCTAGTGGCGCCACTAATTGCGTGACTTCAGTTTTTGATCAGTATTTAGGCTGAGTGGTTCCTCTTGCCATATATTCTTTTTGGTTATAGTACACGCACGAGGCCGCCAATTAGCACACCATTCCATGGTTACTTGCCTATCCGCAGCAAAAGCACTATATTTCCACCTAGCGGGAACATCGGAAGGCAGTAAACGAAACAGAGATACCAAAATCTACATGAAAACTAACTTTTTCATAGCGATCTTGAGTATAAAAATATTTATTATTAGTTTCAAACAGAACTGAATTAAAGAATTTTGATTATAAGTCTTTGTTTTGTTCACGGCACAGCAGAAATGAGCGTAACATGTTAGTTCGATATGCTCCATTAACATGTCACTGTAGGTCGCCACTGTCAAGCGGTTTACGCCCAAACTTTGATTTTTACTTACTTACGATGTCTGTAACCAGCGCATGTATCGTGTTTGTCCATGTCACTCATCACGCGGAACTACCTATCCTATGCTAACCGGATGTAAACAGCCGCCATTTATACTCACCGAGTTCAGCAAGCTTCCCATTCGGCGGTCATACGGAATATTTAGCTACATGTGATAAAATGCTACCTTATCATCTTATTTTGTTTTATTCCATCACAACACCCAACTAGCATATACAGTGTAAATTAATTTACATAATCACAGCTAGTTCGATGGGACTGCTCCACTAAACATGGACTAGACCGATCACTGAAACTACTTATTTCGCAACCTGTTTACTCAGCTTTGCGACACACCCCGCCATATCTAAATCCCCCTAAATTTCTCCTCAAATCTGGACGAATTACAGGAATGACCCAATCGGATTCCAAAAAGGCAGAAATGCACATTTCCACAGAACTTTCTCATCCCTGACAGTGGTTAGAACATGAAACTTGTAATCAAGGCAACTCGGTTTTGAATCCTCTTGCTAGTGTTTTGAGGACAATTATGTTCTCTCCACATTGCTTCAGTTCAACGTCAGCAGTGTAAATGAGTACTTGCCTGCAGACGGCATGGATATGTGAATAAATAGTTTTCGTGCACTAATTGAAGTGTGGCTGAGTGCTTTTAAGGGAGGAACGTTTTGAGGGAAGTCGAGATGGTGTTCAAATGAACAGGCATGCCTAGGAGTAAAGTGTACTAAAGTGTTTTAAACAGTCCTAAGGACTGGATACTGTGCTATACAAGAACTTACCTTAACCATTTTATAATTTATGGTATATTTATCCGCTGGCATCGGAACATAATGAATATTGGGGGAGGGGGCTGATGCTCTCCAAAATACTAAATTTGTACCCACCCCCATAAGGCTAACCAAAAACCTAAAATTGCACCCAAAAACCACCAACATTCCCTAAATATTGGGGGGTTAATCCTACCTCTAGCACCTGCCTAAATTATTGGGGTTGAGCCCGCCAACCCCCCCCTCTTTTGACACCTATGATATCACAAGGTGATGATCACTGACATAAGACAACCATCAACTCTTTCAGCTATATGTATGACCTAGTTTATGCATTGGCTTAGCACGATAGGTGTTATGAGGTGGCACACTGTTTGCTGCACGTCACATGATAGGTGTTATGAGGTGGCACACTGTTTGCTGCACGTCACACGATAGGTGTTATGAGGTGGCACACTGTTTGCTGCATGTCACACGATAGGTGTTATGAGGTGGCACACTGTTTGCTGCACGTCACATGATAGGTGTTATGAGGTGGCACACTGTTTGCTGCACGTCACATGATAGGTGTTATGAGGTGGCACACTGTTTGCTGCATGTCACACGATAGGTGTTATGAGGTGGCACACTGTTTGCTGCACGTCACACGATAGGTGTTATGAGGTGGCACACTGTTTGCTGCACGTCACATGATAGGTGTTATGAGGTGGCACACTGTTTGCTGCATGTCACATGATAGGTGTTATGAGGTGGCACACTGTTTGCTGCATGTCACACGATAGGTGTTATGAGGTGGCACACTGTTTGCTGCACGTCACATGATAGGTGTTATGAGGTGGCACACTGTTTGCTGCATGTCACATGATAGGTGTTATGAGGTGGCACACTGTTTGCTGCACGTCACATGATAGGTGTTATGAGGTGGCACACTGTTTGCTGCACGTCACATGATAGGTGTTATGAGGTGGCACACTGTTTGCTGCATGTCACATGATAGGTGTTATGAGGTGGCACACTGTTTGCTGCATGTCACATGATAGGTGTTATGAGGTGGCACACTGTTTGCTGCATGTCACACGATAGGTGTTATGAGGTGGCACACTGTTTGCTGCACGTCACATGGTGTTGAGGTGGCACACTGTTTGTAATGCCACATGATAGGTGTTAGCGAGGTGGCACACCGTTTGCCGCATGTCACACGATAGGTGTTATGAGGTGGCACACCGTTTGCCGCACGTCACATGATAGGTGTTATGAGGTGGCACATTGTTTGCCACAATGATAGGTGTTATGAGGTGGCACACGATAGGTGCTGGTGCACACCGTTTGCCGCACGTCACATGATAGGTGTTATGAGGTGGCACACCGTTTGCCGTACGTCACATGATAGGTGTTACGGCACACCGTTTGCCGCATGTCACATGATAGGTGTTATGAGGTGGCACACTGTTTGCTGCATGTCACACGATAGGTGTTATGAGGTGGCACACTGTTTGCTGCATGTCACACGATAGGTGTTATGAGGTGGCACACTGTTTGCTGCATGTCACACGATAGGTGTTATGAGGTGGCACACTGTTTGCTGCATGTCACACGATAGGTGTTATGAGGTGGCACACTGTTTGCTGCATGTCACATGATAGGTGTTATGAGGTGGCACACTGTTTGCTGCATGTCACATGATAGGTGTTATGAGGTGGCACACTGTTTGCTGCATGTCACACGATAGGTGTTATGAGGTGGCACACTGTTTGCTGCATGTCACATGATAGGTGTTATGAGGTGGCACACTGTTTGCTGCACGTCACATGATAGGTGTTATGAGGTGGCACACTGTTTGCTGCATGTCACATGATAGGTGTTATGAGGTGGCACACTGTTTGCTGCATGTCACATGATAGGTGTTATGAGGTGGCACACTGTTTGCTGCATGTCACACGATAGGTGTTATGAGGTGGCACACTGTTTGCTGCATGTCACATGATAGGTGTTATGAGGTGGCACACTGTTTGCTGCATGTCACATGATAGGTGTTATGAGGTGGCACACTGTTTGCTGCATGTCACATGATAGGTGTTATGAGGTGGCACACTGTTTGCTGCATGTCACATGATAGGTGTTATGAGGTGGCACACTGTTTGCTGCATGTCACATGATAGGTGTTATGAGGTGGCACACTGTTTGCTGCATGTCACACGATAGGTGTTATGAGGTGGCACACTGTTTGCTGCATGTCACATGATAGGTGTTATGAGGTGGCACACTGTTTGCTGCATGTCACATGATAGGTGTTATGAGGTGGCACACTGTTTGCTGCATGTCACATGATAGGTGTTATGAGGTGGCACACTGTTTGCTGCATGTCAAGGAGCATCAAAATGCACAACTTACTTCACAAAGTCATGACAACCACCTACAATTACAGTCCCCACAGCTCCAGTAATTAGTTAATACCTGGCACTTGTTAAGTTGCTACCTGCAGTTAATCTGTGCTATGCTGTTGTTCTATCCAGGTATAAACTGCACTGAGAGACCATTAATGACCAGGAAAGGATTATGTGAATAATTTATGACTTGGCTGTCAAATGTATGTTTGTAACAAGATCATCTGAGGTGACAACAACACACACACACATGCACGCACGCACAAATAATGCAAAATGTCACTGCCTAACAAAGGATGAAGATTTATAAATAAATGTCTGTGTAGCTGTCCTTGTTTGAAATATGACAAACTTGTTAAATATATATTTACAAAACTACATATCAACATTACAAGTTCACCCTGTACTTTTAATTAATGGGAGTCCCATTAGAATTATTGAAGCATACAATCTTGTAAAAAACATTGTTTGTAAAAAGATATGTGAATACATTTTTTTCAACATGACAAAGAATAATTATTCAGGCGAATTAAATTTAACATTTTTACTACATTTAAAACAATTTATGACATAAAAAACAAGCCCTAGTTTGTATAACCTACATGTTAGACTATATTCACACAATCCAAATATGATATAGCCACATATATCTCAAGGGAACTCATAACTCTTGAGGGATGAAGAGATTGGGTTAGCCGAGTTTCTTGTGTGTCTAAGTAGTCTCGGGCACACACCTGCAAGCGGTATGACCTTGGTATAATTAATTATCAATTAATTTATTCAGCATTTGCCAGCATGTTCCACTTCAAAGCAGAGGCCTGCATGCTAAACAAGCAGTCTCTCAAACAAGTGTACAGGCATCTGCTTGCAAATAACAATGTGGTTCATCACACCTGGTGAAACAAACACTTGAGCAGCTGGTTTGGATTATAGCATACTATGTATGTGAGTCAATATTGAAATACTTCGTGTAAAGTCACCAGTGTAGAAAAACAACTGCCACTTGTCAAAATACATTTAAATACATACATTACAATAAATTTAATGATGACTACCGGTATATAAAGGTACATAGGACCACATATGCATGCACGCAAACACGCACGCACGCACACACCACCACCCCTCTGAGGTCCATTGTTTCTATGTGCATTCGCTTCCTTGGCCGATGGGCCTCTGATCTACCAACTGGCGATGTACTTAAAAAAACACGAAGACGTTATTTATACATTTTTAAGTGAACAAACTGAATGGTGAGACATAGTGGCTTTATGTTTGACTTACTGGGAAGTGATCACTACCAGGAAATACTTCCTGGCTGTATACAACAACATAATTACAGACAGTAGAAACTAAATGTGCTGCAGGAAAAAGTTTAATATCAAAACAGTGTAATGTAATGGTGATAAGAGTCTTGGTTTGTTACGCCATTGGAGGTGTAAGGTCGTAATAAATAACTGTCAAAAAAGTAATTCCCCAACATGTCCTCCTCATTCCCTGTTCATTACAAGACCTGGTAAAACAAGTTTAATATCAAAACAATGTAATGGTGATAAGAGTTTGCCTTGGTTTGTGGCGCCATTGGAGGTGTAAAGTCGTAATAAATAACTGTCAAACAAGTAATTCCCCAACATGGCCTCCCTGTTCCCTGTTCATTACAAGATCTGGTAAAACAGTTCTTTGTTAGGCATCATATCCTATCACCATAAATCATAAATCTATCAAAGACACCATGTGGAATTGTCACAGATATAATCATAGCATGTCCTGTTGTGGCAGCAAGAAACTGTACATATACAAATAGCTGACAAAGTTGTTGATATATCGGCTCAGTAATCATCCACTCTCTTACTCTCTCATATTCCTTACTACAAACAATCACAAGACGTGACTGCAGTTGGTGGAACTCAGACAAGTTGTTCTGTGAATGACAGTAATTCCATACCTGGGTGGGCATTCACCCCCTCGGGTTCTGTCCATTTCCTCTTGCTGTCTTGCATAAATACTACATACACACAGAAAGAAGCAATTTGATTGAAGACTGGGGGCAGCTCTTGCACTAGCTACCTTCTCAATTTCTCATTCAGTAGTCTCATACTTCACTGGAATGTAGCCTAGAGACCAGTTCATTAGACAACCAACAAAGAAGACAAGCTTTTACAACACTAGAAGGGGAATTTACTGCTATGAATTCAGGAAACTAGCAGTGAATTGCATTCAGTTCTGGGTTTGGTTGGCTTTTCAGGTATACAAATATATACAGCACTGTCATTTTGTCAAACAGCAGTCACACACCCACCCACACCCACTCACACAAACATATTCTGAGAAATGCCAATTCAAATGGTCAATCTCCTACTTCAAATTATAAATGTCCAATGTCCAACTTCAAATGTCCAATCCTCAACTTAAAATGTCCAAACCCCAACTTCAAATGTCCAATCTTACACTAAAATGGCTAATATTGCCCCCTTCAAGTATCCAACTGCCCCGGGTTTACTTAGAATACTGGTAGTAGTGATTACTAAGCTCCTGGCAGCTACATGTCTACCTGTCTGAGCTGTGGCCAAGTAATAGCTTTTATTAAATTGCACTGCTAGCTCTGGAGACAGCTGTGACCAAGTAAATTCATACACAAGTTCTGACTTGTGCGCATCTCTCTGTGCCTGTAGATTACATTCCAGCCCTGTGGGGTAATGTCACTGATGATGTCAGTCCATGATGCAATCACTTCATGCCTCTGGCTGGTCTGTCCCACATAACAGCTTTAATGAAGTCATAAACTGAATAAACCTTCCACATAACTCCCAGGACCAGTGGGAATTAATGTAATGTCACACTAGACTGCCTACAGTCCACAAAACACCAACACTGCTTGCCTAAACCTTCATGCTAATCTTTGTGTGGCAGGCAGGGCATTAATCTCACACTTGTGATGACAGTAAGGTATCTAATCCTCTCTACATAGCTAGTAGCAGGGTGAGAGGGAACAAATCAAACAAGTCCAAACTTTATCTTGGCCTGGTCACTGGCCCAGTCATGTGCTATCACTGCATGACCAATCTGGACTCTGTCCTGTCTCTGGTCCAGTTGATCTGTTCAACTACAGAGGTCCAATAAATGTGAGAACAGTACTCAACACCTCTGTACCATTCAATCTCTCTCATATGATGTCATGAGTTGTTTTATTGGAGCAACCCTCCTCAATAAACAGAAAATCTTCCCCTACACATTCTTCTCAAGATGGATGACAGATGGACAGAGACATATTTATTTTGACATTATAATTGCAAAAATTGAAACAATAATGACACAAACAATTAGGTCAATGATAAGACAAGAAATGCCGCTAACGTGGGAGCCACCTTTTTTCAAACAGAAAAAACATCTTCATGAAATACAATGAATACTTTTACTTTACTGTTTTACTTTTTTTGTACTTATTTGATACATGTGACATTATGAATTATTATCTTCAAAAAGCGTTTTGGATTAAATGGCATACAAGGTGTATGATTTGAAATTTAAATACCTAACTTTGATGTCATCCATCTCAATCTCTCTAGAAGCAGCTGTGGTGACCAAAGGTCTTCAGTTTGTCTTTGCTGTGATGTTTATTGAAGTGCTCAGAAAACAATGACAGCAATGTATAATCTAGCCTGGCTGATGCTGATGGCAATGCACTTTTGTGACAATTTTATTTTCATTCTCTTATCAAAATGATGAAACTGCCTAAAATAGTATTTCCAACTAAAATGAAAGTTCAATCCTAGTTACATAGCAACATTTTCACAATTTTTTTCACTTGGAACTGTTGAAAAAGACTGCAATAGTTGGATAAAAATAAAAACAACACAACTTTTCTGCAAAACAAATCAAACAGAGCAATGCCTGGTGGGTCCATGCCCCATACCTTTGCAGAGAATGCAGTAATTTGCTGTGACAGGTGTGCTGATAAGCTGAGTGTGTGCAGGGTACTCGTGGGACAGGGAGAGATAGGGAACATGTCTCCTTAGACCCTTGTTAGCCTGTCATAGTGCCACTGGAATTTACTTGTTAGACACCACTGGCATGATGTGTCCAAAGGACAAAAGGACACCCTCTACCACTGATTCGTACTACACTTACCACTCAGAAACAGGAAGAGAAAGTGCAAAACAATCACTGGTCAAAGTTGAGATATAGCTGCCTTGTCTTTCAGATTGTGTCAAGTAGTATAATACATTAGACAAATGATTAATAACACTACAAATCTAATAACTATAAAACCTACACTTGGCAAATCAAGACGAGATGAGATTGTACCAGACAAGGTTATGTTGTAGAGGGAAGTGGTTAACAGCTGAACACCTCATCTAACACACAACTTGAGATAATAATTATGAGATGTGAACAAATTACTGGTATTTTTACAGCACTAGAGAATGGTTTAGAGACAGTTGTTTTTCACACTTTTAATTAATTTCAACTGGTATGTATTTGTTTTTATTGTAATAGTTGGTCAGTGGAATTAGTGAGCGGAATAATCATAGTTACAATCATGACGGGGGAAAATAGTCCCTGAATACAGATTACACTGAATAAAACTGTCACATTTGTGTGGAGAATGGCATATTTCAAGCTATATTTATCTACTATAATTATATATTTTTAACAAGCCCAAATCTAAATTGTTTTATATAACTGCTGGACATATGTAAACTAGTCACTAGGCAGACTTTGACTCCTCAAGCCCAGTCTGGCTGACTGTCTACATTATCATGTGTACTCTGGCAATCAACACCAAACGAGTCATTAGTGTCAATGTGACCTGATCAAACACAAAACTACTATAATTAGCAGTGACCAAATAAATTACTTTATGACAATGTGGTCTACAACCAGCTGCTTTATCACACAAGGTGATTACTAAACCAGCATATGTCATTTTATAGCACTCTACTTGTTACTTGTTAGTTCATAATAATCATGAGACGGTTCTTTCTAGAAAGGCAACTAATTGACAGTTGTCTTGATTAATTATTTCTAAGCCAAGGAAACATTATGATTATAATAAAATGTGATCTGTCCCCCACCTGAACACGTAGCAGTGAAGTGCAGCTAGCAGGTGAATGACATGACAGGTAACCTACACATTCCACAGGTAATTCACTGAAGAATGTCTCTCATCTCCATTCGCATATTATGTGAGAGTTACTTAAGGGGTGACTGTTTGCCTTTACTCCCCACCCCCATTGGGGGTTTCTTGTTTCCCCTGAATGGGCAGGTATAAGAACCACATAACTCTGCCTAGCGAGGTACTGGACAAACATAATGCCATACATACTCCAGTAATGAACTCGAGCTGGCTCTAATCATGCACAATTCACCTGCCGCAATTTATATCTTGCTTGCCAATCCATATAACTAATTTACTCGATACACAATGTTGATCACCACTCCAAGACTCCACACACACTACACACTTGCATGCCAGGCTGGGTCCAATCTATGTAATTGTAATTGATTCGGAGTAATATTTGAGATTCCCGTTACATATCCTCAAATTGTATGGCAAGTAGGTAGAACAGATTTGCTTTTGTTTAGTGTTTTCCTGGATTAATATTGTAGGCTAGGTAGGCATCTGAGTATTCAGGTTTTTTTTGGCAAATAATTGTTGCATTTTCCTTGTCATGTTGTAAGAGAATCTACATTTAACAAGGTGGAAAACACAACTATTATTCTGAAAGCTTTACAGGCAAAGCCATGCATTTGTAACTGACACAGGTTTTGAAATTATGCTGTAACTGTTTTCTTTCATTATGTCAATTAAATCATTTATAATTTTTTGATTTATTTGTTCATATTACAAAGTTTACCTAAAAAACCCTATAAAAATGGGTCTCTGACTTATATCAATACTTAACGTTAACACCGGGTTATGTACTAATGACTACCATTTTGGAATAAACAGTTGGTTCTTTATAATGCATGTTAAAGCTTTGAACATTGAGAATATTTATACAGATAGATCTATGCATGCATCTGAACTCAGTAACTGTAAATTAAATGTCATTGATTTGAACACTTTTGAAATGCATCAAACATCTGTTGCAAATAATTAAGATTTTTCCTTCAACTTACAGAAATCGGTAACATAGAAGTCAATGAAGTCTTCTGCACCAAAAGCCAGGCCAAAGTTCACATGCTTTGCCAGTCAGTCATGAGATTACATTAAAGCTGACATAATCCATATGGCCGTGGAGATTAGAGATTATCACAAGTCTAGTACACCCTCTGAAGTCAGCACACATCTATCAGCACAAAAAACGTAACCACAATAGAAGATAAATGACTTATTGTAAGGTTATACTTCAGAAGAGTTTGGGTTGACAGTGTTGGCTAGTGGAATACACATGGCTGTCTAGATGTTCCAACTTTGAACCAGGGAACTCCGGGTTCTCCTGGTAAGATATTGTGAGTTACACACACTCCCCATGTACATAGCTGGAGTATGGATTCATTTCAATGACAAAACATAACCTACTATATTATATTTATTACAAGTGCATGTCTCTGTAGAAGAGAAATTCCCTCCAAATTATAAAAAGTCACTTTACTGTCCGGAATGGGGTGACCAGTTACAACAAGGAAAATTCACAACTTTGCAATATTAGTTAAAATATTAAATAATGTTGTGTGGAATGTGCATATTAATCAATAAAATTAAAGACAACATAAAAACCTTTTATGCATAACTGCATTAAAAAAGTCGTTTATAAATTGCACTTGCTCTCAATTGGCTATGAAAATGTGCATGACTGTTACAGTTTCTTTGACATATATTCGTCTTAATCATAAAAGTTTATTCTGCTCAATTATCAGTGAATATACATGCAAGACTTTGTATCCAATTTACCAGGATCCATCATCTCATTTAGTATTTAGTCTCTCAATAACACAACATTGTGACTTTATTTCCGGTGATTGTTTTCCTAACATTGTGACTTTATTTCCAGTGATTGTTTTCCTAACCAAACATGCAACTTTATTTCTGTAACTTGGCACACTGGGGGCCTAAATGGCACATTGGGGGCCTAAATGGCACATTGTGGGCCTAACACTGGCAGATACTACTACTGTAGTCTATTATAAAACTATTATTAGGAAAATACACAGTGTTCTATTTCCCCAGCTCACTGTGCAAGATGCATGACAAGGCTTCATGAACTTTGACCTGCCTTGAATTAAGATAAGGCTCAATAACTAATGCACTCAGTCACAGGCACACAATAAAACAATTCTTCAACTGTGCCAGGGGTGCAACTGAACACCCTGTGCCCCCTTTGACAATGCCATAGAGAGCAAGCTTGCTGGGAAACACAGTTAGGGTGTCTTACGGAATGGCTATCATCTAGGACCATCTGCTTCAGAGTCAGAGGGTCCTTTCATAATGGTCTAGCTTGAAGGTCTCTATGTCTATGATGGGTCACACTGAATGGTCAATAATAAACACCCTGCGTCTATAGACTGAGGGTGTAATGGTGTCACAAACCTGGTTGTGCTGTGGTTATTAAGTCAGAACAGGCGCAAGGATTCACACGTGCAAGGTGTTATTAGGAAGCCCCAGGATTGACAAAATACGTAACCTAGGTAGAGTCAGGCAGGTGCAACATGTATTACCTAGCTGATGGTCAACACAACTAAACAATCAACTTTATAACAATATTTAAGATTTAACATCATTAACTAAGACAAATGTATTTGGCTACAAAGGTACCCTTAGGTGGATGATGCACAAAAGTGTGGAAGAAGAAATACTACATTAGATTAGTTGCCTTAATTGTATACACAGGAAATGCTATTTAGGCAACTGACTAAGAAATGAATCCATTGGGCAATGCAGTTGCCGGCGAACTTGCCGTACTAGTGAAAGCAATGCATTTTAATATGGTGACCATGTCATAGTAATAATGATAATTAAGCAGAATAATAATATACTTTCTATTTCAATATATGCATACCACCAATGTGTTATAAAAATGAGAATTTGACCAGGCAAATCATCACTACGGTGGTGTATATCATAATAATGAGAAGTAATAAAGAAATAAACTCACCAAATTCTCGCAGTACACACCGGTGTAGTTTGCGGAGCAGTTACACACATATCCGTTGACGAGATCGACACAGGTGGCATTGTTGTGACACGGAGATGACGTGCACTCATCAATGTTAGTCTCACACCTGGCAACAGGAACCGACATGAACACCACCAGTAGTGACACAACCGACAGTAATGACATATAATTCCTCATCAGGGCATGTCTGTGCGTCGGTGCATCAGGTAAGGTTGGAGTCGGCGGCCGCACTGGCCAGCCTCGTTCACTCGCCGGGCACATTGCCCCACAAATTCACTCCTTAACAGCTGCGGCTGTGATGGCAGCACAGGTTAGGACAAAGTCAGCGTCAAGGTGTGAAGCCAGCTACTGCCGTGAGGGGCCACACAAGGGGGCTGTCATCCATACTAAGACCTGCTTCACACAGTCACAATAGTTGTGGAGGCCAACACACGTCTAGACACAAGTCTACACACAAGTCTACACACAAGTCTATACACAAGTCTATACACAAGTCTACACACGTCCCTGTAATCCACTGACAACTACCAGCCGCCAGTCTGCCACTGTCATAGGTCAACAACAGTGGGCGGCACAGGTGTGGGCTGTCACTCAGGTGTCACCACACTCAGGTATGCTGCAACCAGGGGTCGTCTCATCCCAACCTCACTTAGGGGTGCACTCAAAATTATGCATTGCAGTAAATTATAAAATGGGTTTGGTTATGACATTTATGTCTTGTTGCTATTTGTGTCACCACATATTGCCTGTGTTATCATTGATTACTAAGTACTACATAGATATCGCTTCATTAAAAATAAGAATCTTTGAATAACAGGAAGCCATTGAATTGAACATTACTAAATATAAAAATCTTTGAAACACAGGAAGCCATTGAACATTACTAAATATTTATATTTCTTTCTAACCATATTTTATTACCAAGATTCCTGATCCAGACAAACAGTGCTGTTGCTTTGCTCATTGTAATTTAATAATTAATATTTTTCCATAATCTTATTTACCTTAGTTAGTAATATTTTAATACTGAATATATATTTATTATTATTTTATTATTATTATATTGTTATATTGTGGTATACATATTAATTGTAAAATAATTATTAATAAGAGGACTTAATATTTTAATATATTTTAATTTATTTTGTAACATTGCTAGACCGTGTTATTAATGTTTAATATACTACGATGTGTCAGGAACAATTTCGTATCAGGTGCTATATCAATTAAAACATATTATTTATGATAGTGGCATATATCATGGCATGTGTCAGCAGGTACAGGCTCAACAAAACATGCAGAAATGTAAGACAGAACCTTTCTAAATGAATTGCAACACTGAAGTACTCTGACCCTACTGATAGGAACACTGCAATCATGATAACTCAGTAAATTATAGTGACATAGGGTCACTGGAATATCAAGTATTTATCTGCTACAGTACTCACTAAGCTTTGAACTCATCCAGATACAACGGCATCTGTTTAAACAAATTCAAAGATAACTAGTCAGCTGTATAATATATAAAACCACAGGTGAGTGATACTTTGGCAAAGACCAGGGCAGACAGACATGATATAAATATATATTACCACTGCCTTAGGGACAGAGTCAAGGACACTTTGATTAATGAATGTACAAAGGTTTGGGAATGCTTCAACAATTTTCTGTACACTTTGGCCTTGGTTAAAGCATGGTAAAACTTGGCTACACTTTCAGTGAGAGTTGACATTGTTCATTAATCTGTGTTTCCAGCCAATGGGAAATTTAAACAAAGTAATAGCATTACCATTCTTACGAGGGGGTCATAGATTGAAAGTTTGGCACCCCACACACAAATATATGCTAGCTCGATTATAGTTAGATTTGTAAAAATTTGAACTTTTGTTCAAATTAACACAACAGTGGCAATCATTAATGGCCACAGAGAACACAAACACAAATAAATTACTAATGCAGAATAAACCTGATTTACATCAATAACATGACATAATATGTTATACCACTTTAGTCATTTGTGCAATTTAGCTGAATTGATATTGTATGAACACAATATATTCTGAAGAAAGCTTAACCATCATGGTTAGTTCTAGCAAAAATGCCCAGTGTCCAAAAAGGTCTATATACACTCACTAGATGGTTTCCCGAAGTATTTACACAAGATGTTTGTTTTGACATAAATGTTACCATTTTCATCATACGTGCATGGTTTCTACAATTAACTGTTGCAAATTACATTTTACACTGCAAACAATCAATTTGTAAATACAAATGTCTGTCTAATGTCTGGTATGAACCTTAAAACTGGTAAGAATCCTTAACCCATGGGGAATTTAAAAAAACAAAGCCACTAACTGTTCTTCCGAGGTATTGTAAATTATTGCCTGAAGGCTTAGCGCCTGACATGTAAACCATCTTAACATACACATATATACGCTAGCTCGCCTACAGTCAGACATCAGACAATGTACTGAAGAAGATATCAGAAAGCATGTCACATGAATACATCATTATCTAAGAAAACTTAAATTGAACAAGCAATTGCTTCACAAACAGCCTGGGATTTTACAGTTTAACACCGTACGACTTCATTGCAGCTATTAGACATTTTGAAAAATATTCTAAAACCAGATTGGTCATGCAAATGGATGATGTGTTCCCAACTAACAAAGTATCAGTAACATACCTGGGTCCCGTGTAGCCGGCAACACAGTCACATGTGTAGTTAGCAATGCCATCAACACATGTGGCTCCGTTCATACAGCCATTATCCACACAGTCATCGATATTATTCTCGCATCTACTTCCGTTAAATCCAATTGTGCAGTCACAAACGTACAGGTTCCAAACATCTCGACAGGTGGCGCTGTTCCGACACTCGTTCGTTGCACAAACATCATCGCCATGGCAACCCGTCCTCATATCAGCCATGTTGTATATAAAAAACTGTTCAGCAGCCGAGTTGTTTGGCATTTCTGATTGGCTGAAAAACGGCAGTAGGATATCACCGATCCGTGCATCGTCTAAACACCCTTTGAAGTTAGTATCTGTGTAAAACTTTCTTAATGTGTTCTTTCGATAATGCTGTGACACTCCACCGAGGAATATATTGTTTCCACCAATGAGATCGCTGAACATCCACGACTGCGGTGTAGCGGGACTGGCGTACATAAATGTATCAACATTCAGGACAATCGTTTTACTGTCTGTGATCTCGATGGAAATGTTGTGCACCCCTCCATCAAGTAGGTCAAGGTCAGATTGTGATGACCGTGCTTGACCTTCAGTGCCAAGGTCAAAGTGAAGGAGAAGTGAGCTATTGACCATCTGTAGTGTGACGTAGTTGGCTGACCTATTGGCCACACCACCCACATGGAAGATGACCCCAGAAGTCTGTCTTGATCGCAGCTTCATACTGACCATGCCGAGTTTCCTGGCCGTGTTAAAGGAGTGACCATACTGGACATAGCTGATCTTGCCATCAAAGGTCGCCGGTGCAACACCTGCGCAGAACAACACAAGGTGACAGGCTGGTTTATATAACTGTAAACTGCATTACATTCATCTAAAATTTAACCATGAACAAAATGTTTCAAAATGGTTGACACTTCAATTTACACTAAAAAATCTTTGAAGTTTTGCAGTTGTCAATAAACGTAATATACAGTCTGTATGTTCTAATTTGTGATATATACTTCAGATGGGAAATAAAAAAATACATCAGAAGACCAGATAACCAACAAAAGCCTCAGACAGGCAGGTAGGTTAAGGATAACATGGAATCTAAGCTAAGCCAAAGGTTTCACTGTCTACTGGGTGGCAACCTTATTAAATACAAGTCTTGTTAAATCAAATAAAACAATTCTGCATTTCAGACTCATGAAAGTTCTGTTTACTTCTTTGTCTACAATGCCCCACTAAAATCATACAAATGTACCATTGAGAACTGACACATCCAGGCATAAATTCCATTTATTATTATTGACTTTGATGAAACTATAATAAATATCACTAAACATTCTCATTAGATTACTGCAATATTCTTATTAATTTTTGTTACTGCAATATGTTTCTTATTTTTATATATATTACATTAAACAACTGCACAAAAGACTTACATTCATATCCATCATGAAGGTTGTGACAGGTGGCTCCATCTGGACACGTGGCATAGAAGCAGAAGTCGACTTCGCTGCAATTCCTCCCGATGAAGCCCGCAGGACAGATACACCTAGAGGAAGACAGATGAACGATGATCCACCCGGACAGACTAACTACTTCTGAAGTCATGTTTGTAGACAGTGAAGAGCTATCACTAGAGATCTATCCATGGATGCACTATCAGACATCAAGACATCACCCATTCTGCTTGTTCTTGATCATGTATTTAACCCCAACCCTGCTAGCTTTGGATACATTCTACCTTCTATTCTCCTAGTGTACGTCTTGTGTCTTGAGTGCACAACATTATATGGAGCACTAGTGATTACCACAGTTGAACATCAGAAAGGTTGGTAAGCACCTAGCAACTGCCCCTTCTACACATGGCATCTTTATCAACACCACGTTCTTCTTCAAATTTCCCATACTTAATTAAATCGAATATCTCAATGCAAGATTTATGTGAATTTGTCACATTTCACAAGACAATAAAACCTGTCTTAGAATTGCGTATTTCGTGACATGCCCATGTCCTACACTACAACCTAGTGACTGCAGTGCTGCCACCCAGTGACCACCATACTGACACTTAGTGACTATATACAGACTTAACCATGACTGCCTGTTATGTCAATCTGTCCAGAAATCTGATTTACGAAGACTAAACAATTGAGGCAAAACATGGCTGCAGTAAATGACAGCGTAGTAGCCAGTACTTGTGAGGTTAGAAGACAGAGTAGACTTACTTGAAGTCACTGTAGAAGACATTCACGCAGGTTGCGTTATTCTCGCACAGTGTCTGTTGACCACAGACATCATCAGACACTTCGCCACTCTTCACGTTCTTCAGTGTCGGCAGGTCATACGATGGTGGAAGTTCTGAGGTCACGTTATCAGCAAATATCCGCAGAATGTGCCCATTCTGTCGAATGTCCTGGATAGTTCCTCTGTACACAAACGTCGGCGCCACCGTCTCTCGTTTGCGACGTTGTACCACGATCCCCGCAGGAAGGCCGCCGAGATACACGTGTGTTGCACTCAGTGTGGTGGCGCCACCTGTCAGCTCGTACTCGTGCACCATTTCGTCGACCGTCAGTCGAAGCATTGAGTATGATCGGTTGAGGTGCAGAAAATGTTGTAAACCATCTGTAATCGTTCCAGGAATCTTCACAAGTTCCGTGTCATTAGGTGTGAACCTTAGTCGCACTTGAACGTGTCCGTCGCGCAGTTCAACAACAATGAATGTGTGGTTTGCGGGCGAGTGAACGGGATCATCACCGATGTAGTAGATCAAGCCGTCTGAGTGGCGTGTTCGGAAGAAGAATGAAACATCATTGTTGTCTCTCAGCTGCTCCCTCTGTAATTGAGGCACGGAGAACACAGCGTAGCTCTCAGCCACGTTGTCATGGCCAAACGTGGCTGCTTTCAGGGCTGCACACAGACAATACATGCTTACTTGACTGATGAAAACTGCTGTATAGATGTACGTACTTACATATATATATATATATATACATTACTTATACACAGATATGTACAAACATACATACGTGCATTATACATACATATATTATGCATTTTTTTTACAATAGCCTTATAGTAATTATTTCATTAACCAAATTTATATTTTTCTATCCACCAATCACCCTTCCACCAATCACCCTTCCACCAATCATAGAGGGATATTTAAGGGTGACTGAAATGTCTTATACTGCAAATAAATCTAAAATATTGTCACATATATTTAATATAACTGTAACATGTAAATTTTAACACCCAAGAAACACAAGGATTGCTACATGGAATAATATCATTAATACCCGGTGGAGGTGTTATTACTTTGTAATACAGTACAATTTTATCCACATAGTTGAAGACAGTTTTAGTGTCGGTTTAAATTAGTTACCATAAACACTAAGTTTAATCACAATTAAATACAAACACATAATTTTTGTACATGATAAAATATATAGTCAAGAACATTAATTATTCATCTTGTTTATACCATAACTATCCAATCAGTGCATACACTTACATTTGCTGCAGTCGACATCGAAGTAGGGTCTCCTGCAGGTGCATTTGAACTGATGCCAAAGGTCAACACATGCGCCATGTCCACTGCACGGGTCAGGGACACACTGGTCCCTTCTCTCACACCCAATCACCAGTCCGTGGGTGAAACCCGCCGATATGACGACCATGGGAACAACAACCTCATCGCTGTCGATGATAACATCTTGCATGCAGCCAATGAAGCCAGGAGCTAGCGTCACTCCAGTGGCCAGTGGCAGTGACGTTGCATTACCACCAAAGTAACTCCTGCGAAACGCCGGCTTGTTATTCCACACCAAAGACGAGACGCACGTATCATCTTCATCGCAGTCAGGATGCTGCAGTGAACCCCACAGTCCCGTTTCATTGAGTGTCAGCACCACCTGGTGCCAGTTGGCATCATTAAGTGTCACATGACCACTGGTGCGCACTATCGTGGCGGTTGCTATGGTACCATCGCTATATACCATTTGCAGCGTGTGTTTGTCGACTAGTTGAAGTAGGACGATGTTATTGTCATGAAGCGTGACAAGGTTTACGAGTAAAGCTGACGGCAGCGTAGTCCTGAAGTGCAGCGATATGCTAGCGGGCGTCTCTCCTGCCGTACTCTCAAAATACATCCAGGTGGCGCCACTAAATGTCGCTGTTGAGACAATGTGGCAATACTTGTCTGTAAAACCTGGCGTACAACTGCACTTGTAATCGTGCACATTCGTCAGTTCATCAACAAGAAACGGACTGCAGGTGGCGCCATTGGAACAGTGGTGGTTCTCACAGCCAATCAGCTTCACCGTGCAGTTTTTACCTCCATATTTGACACCGCGATATATCGTTGGACATTCGCAATCGTAATCGGCGACGCGATCCACACAAGTGGCGCCATTGTGGCACGGACGGTAAACATGGCACTCATTGATTTCTGTTTCACAATGGGTGCCACGGTAACCAGGAATACACTGGCAGCTATAGCGATTGACTGCATCGACACAACTGCCATGTACACAAGGCCCAGATGCACACTCATCAATGTCTGTCTCACAATGCATACCTACAACAGTGTTCACACATACACAGAAACGTAACAAACTGGCAATAATAATGATGGTATATTCTTACAAGGCGCTGTATCCAGTCATCTCAAAGTGTTTCATACTTGCATGCTGTTGTCATTTTGTGAACATTTCAAGTACATCCAATGTGAATATCCATGCCATGTTTCATTTTTGTACGAATGACAGTTATGCTATCACATCTACTATTATGGAGAAAACAACGGAACTGACAGCCTGAGTTCAAAATGGCTGCCATTACCACAAAACAGCAAAGAAACTGTGACAACTAGTTTCTGAACAGTTCATATCATAACGTATCTAGAAATACACATTGGCAAGAATGTGTATGACATTTTAAATGGGACACACTACCTGCATCAAGGCAGTTTGCTGACATACATCTACCACTATCTATAGCTAGGTACTCATTCATACAGCTATGTGAACTGGAGCAATGTGGAAGCTTGCTGAAGCTTCAAAACAATCAAGAGAAATAATCAAATTAAAATAACATTCATTATATTGTTAAATACTCTGTAATAAAAAATAATACACAGTGAATTATCATCTGTTTAATTATGAGCACGACAGAACATGACACACATATTACCTGGATACAAATTCATCACATCCATTTTGTGGTGACTAACCTGCGAATCCAGGGACGCAGTCACAGTCATAGCCATCCGCCGCAGACATGTTGAATCCTTCGCGACTGCTGTCAGATCGCTGCCTACAGGTGGCGCTGTTCTGACAGGGCGATGATGCACATTCGTCTATGTCTTGTTCACAATTGACACCAGCGTAGCCAGGCAAACATCGACATGTGTAATCCTGTCAAAAGTCAAGCTTAGATCAGACACAAACCAGTTTAATACTCAATTCACAATAAAAATAATATTAATTTTTTTTTATTGTGCCCAAGACCTCAGAAACCCAAACTTAAACGTGTCCACTGATGTTAATGTAGTCAGCGCTGGATTGAGAACTGTGAAGGCCTCAGGGCAGTGACTGACAGGGTTTCTTACACAACAGTTCTCACTCTTCCCCACTTTACGTAATAGGGAATTCACTGCAAAATATGACTGTTGTTCATTTAGTACAGCAATCTGCATCATATTGAAGCATTCATATTACGTAAAAAAATATTACGACACCAACAAAATTATCCAAAAAGTGTCTTGATCATGTGACTCAAATTCTCAATACACCTGGAAACCCCTGGTGCATGCATGGATAGCAAAACTACACATAATCATATGATATTATCTTTCCAATTTCTGCTCATCCAACCAAAGCTACACACTAATAACAAGCAGGATTTCTCCTATCACATACATGCTAAAATTTATTAAATTATATCACAATAACCACATTAGTAAGACATGTGTTGGCACAAGCCAATCAGAGAGCAGTACTTGTCGACTGACCTTGACCCCGTCGAGACATGTACCGCCATGTTGACATGGTAGTGACAGACAATCATTTATGTTCAGTTGACACACTTCTCCTGTGAAGCCAGTGTCGGAACAGTTGCACTTATATCTACAAGAAAACACCCTCTTGTAGTTTTGTAAACAAGCACAAACAACAGTTTTACACACATAATCACACTAAGTCAACCAGGTAGTCAACTGTCAACAATATGTCTATAAACAAATCAGCAGTGAAAACATTGGCTTAGTAGTAGCGAATTAAGTTACATTTATTTCTTACAGCTACCAACAAAACAATAACACGTGGAGTCTTCAAAACAATGTAATCTCGAATGCACATTAACCTGGGAGATTATATGAAACTCTTGAACTCTGAAAGAGACTACATTTACATAAATCTGATAATGGAAGGCTTATTGTTATTAACTGCATGCAGTATATCTGCCAAACTGTTGTGAAGGTTTGACTGGTTCCTAACAAAGGTGTGCTGA
Source organism: Paraescarpia echinospica (assembly GCA_020002185.1). Classification (NCBI taxonomy): domain Eukaryota; kingdom Metazoa; phylum Annelida; class Polychaeta; order Sabellida; family Siboglinidae; genus Paraescarpia; species Paraescarpia echinospica. The sequence continues at coordinate 36,706,891 of CM034540.1, read as the reverse complement.
AGGTTCCAATGTGTGCAGTAAGTTTCATTGCTTCGTAATCAAAATGTACTGAAAGCTCAAATGTTTCTTAATAAAAGTGTGCTATATGTTTCAATGTGTATTAATAAAAATATGCTGTAAGATCCACTGTGTTCTAATAAAAGTATGCTGTAAGTTTGAATGTATCCTAATAAATGTGAGCTAGAGGTCTGAATGATTTTTAATAAGTGTGCTGTAAATTCCAATGTGTCCTAATAGAAGCATGTTATAAGTTCCAATATTGCCTAATACCAAGTGTGTGTGATATATGCTTTATTATTTTATAGCAAACCTGAGAAAACTATTTCACTGTTTCATAATGAGTGTGTAATGTTTCTTACAGAGGTCTGCTGTTATGATGTCTCAAAATGAATGGGTTTCATTAATTTTCTTAAAGAAAGGTATACTACTGTATTTTTTAATGTAGTCTCCTGAAAGTGTTAAAGATATCACAATGGGACATCTGCTGCAGCGTCTAACAAGCCACATTGAAGTCTGCCATAGACCGAACTGTTTCCTGATGACTAATGTCGCGCAACTGTTGACATGTTCCATGTGCCCAACATGCATCTACACCACCTGTGCATGCCAACACATGCCTTAGCATGCAACACATGAAAGCAGTAGCCGTAAGAAGCAATATTAAGCTTTTTACATTGCGTAGATCTCAGGGGTAAAATGTTGAAGCATTCAATTATTATTATTATACATGTTCTGTATTACTCCAATCTTTACTGTAATATTACTACTGGTAGGCAGCAATATTTTAGTATCATTACTTTCTAATATTTGTTCAACACTGGGACAGTTGAAACATGCGTCAACCAATCAGCAATAAGTCACATGTTCTGTTTATAACAAGCATTTGATAAGAGTTGTTTAACAAATCATTTTAACATCAAACATTTATAGTAAATTATGTTGACAGTGACCCTGATAATTAAAGACTAAGTGAAATGAAACTTTAAATGTCTTTGAAACTTTGTATACGTAAACTTATTACTCTTGTCAAGTAATGTGCCAACTATGAAGCCTGTTCATTGCAAACTCATGTCACTAAGCCCGCTTAAACGCGGTAATTTGTGTGTCACAAGGAATCCAGCCCATCAGATGTTGCTGACGTCACTACAGGCAATGTCGTTGAGCCTTTAGCATGGCGAGCGGCGGTGAGACTTGTTGTTTCAGACTCTACATGAAATTGCGGAATTTAATATTTTTTTATATCACCGTAAAGATAAAAATCTTATCTACAAGTTTGTAGCTGTTTGTACACAGGAATTGTGTTAACTTTTCGAGTTATTGCTGTTTGAACATCGTGAATGCTCAACCTTGCATTATTTCCGCTAAGCATTCGCGATGTTCAAACGACAATAACTCAAAAACTAAAAATAAATGATGGGCACATCCAGCGGCATATTTGTAGACACAATTATTATCTTCACTGTGATATAAAAAAACATTAAATGACACTGCAAGTTTGAGTATTCACAATGTTCAAATGACAATAACTCAAAAAGTAAACAAAATTCCTGGGTGCATCCAGCAACATATTTAAAGGTAAGATTATAATCTTTACAGTGACATAAAATAGTACTAAATTCCGCGATTGCAATTTTAGGTACGACCTGAAACACCAACCTGCATAGATGCCTGCCATGCTAAATCCTAGCGATGCTACCTGCAGTGATGTCACCTCGACCGCCAGTTGTCGCAACAAACTGTGCAGAAAAGTGCAACCAAAAGGGGCTTTGAACAGGGTGAAGGAGGGGGTTAAAAAATTAGTTGAATATCAGGACACTATTTTTAGAGTATATTTCATTCAGATTATGAATAAAAAAGGTTCATTTCACTTAGTCTTTTTAAGGTAAAATAAACTAATTATTAGATTCTCTGATGGGAATGTGGACAAGAGTATCATTCTCTGATGGGGCATGTGGACAAGAGTATAATTTTCTGATGGGGCATGTGGGCAAGAGTATCATTGTCTGATGAGGCATGTGGACAAGAGTTTAATTGTTTGATAGGGCATGTGGGCAAGATTATCATTCTTTGATGGGGCAAGTGGACAAGAGTATCGTTTTCTGATGGGGCATGTGGTCAAGAGAATCGTTCTCTGATGGGGCATGTGGTCAAGAGTATCATTCTCTGATGGGGCATGTGCACAAGAGTATCATATATATTTTTGTTCCGAAAACCAAGCGTAATATCGGCAAACGTGCTTTTTCTGTAGCTGCACCAAAAAACGGGAATCAACTCCCTATCGCTTTAAAATCATCCGAGACTATAAATAGCTTTCGTAAAAGACTGAAGACTTATTTATTTGAAATTGCATTTCCACCCTAACCTTCGGCAGTCCCTTGCTCTAATGATGTCTCTTGCTTCTCCCTATTAACGATTTTGCCCAATGATTCTTGTATGTTGCACCTCTGAGCTCAGATTCCTGGAGATTTAGGCGCTATAGAAGTTTGTCATTATTATTATTATTCTCTGATGGGGCTTATGGGCAAGAGTATCATTCTCTGATAGAGCATGTGGGCAAGAGTATCATTCTCTGATGGGGCATGTGGGCAAGAGTATCATTCTCTGACCGGGCATGTGGGCAAAAGTGTCATAGTTTCCATGCAGACTATTCAGCAGCTGTCCACAGCTTACACGGTGATGTCTGTCTATAAGCCACCATGTTTATCTATAATAAGTGCATCTTACTTCTACAATACTTACCACAGGTGTGAGTTAGGAGCAAGTCTGCACTGTTAGTGGTGTTAATAGTGCAAGCTACAAGACAAACAGTGCTACAGTCACTACCGATACAAACGTACAGATAAAAACATACAGATATAAACACAGAGACAAACATATAGACACAAATACACTAACAATACAATGACACAAACACACCGGTGTCTCAACTACACAAACACACTGATAACATGATGACACAAACACACTAACGACAAGATAACACGAACGCAGACAACACGCAGACATAGTGATGACACTAATATATTAATACAAACACACAGAGAAAAGGATGACACAATCTGACAATCCAAAGACACAAACACACTGACAACATAACGACACAACACACATAGACAACATGACACAAACACTGACGATATGGTACGTATACACCAATGAAATGATGACATGAAGACACTGACATCAAGACACACTGCTGAAACATCAACACAAAACACTGACAAATGACACAACACAAAACTACTGTGGAAATGAACAGACAAGAAAACACTAAAAAAATTACTAAAAACTGTCAACAATGAAACAGTGGATAACATGATGACACAAACACACTAACGACAAGATAACACGAACGCAGACAACACGCAGACATAGTGATGACACTAATATATTAATACAAACACACAGAGAAAAGGATGACACAATCTGACAATCCAAAGACACAAACACACTGACAACATAACGACACAACACACATAGACAACATGACACAAACACTGACGATATGGTACGTATACACCAATGAAATGATGACATGAAGACACTGACATCAAGACACACTGCTGAAACATCAACACAAAACACTGACAAATGACACAACACAAAACTACTGTGGAAATGAACAGACAAGAAAACACTAAAAAAATTACTAAAAACTGTCAACAATGAAACAGTGGGATTCTTTAAGGATTGGTGTAAACTAAATATCTGAATTAAGTTCATTAGTGATGTATTTGCATTTCAACACACAACACTTGATGTATGATACAAATTTACATATATATAAATATGTATATATATATATATATATACATAATTATATATATGTAAATTTATCTGATATATATATATATATCAGAGCCGGGGGTTGTAACAAAGTACATTTACTTTGTTATTTTACTTAAGTTCTTGAGTAACGAAATACAAATAAAGTGTAATTTTCCAGAATGTAATGAAATATTCATAATTTCTGTGTTAATTTTTTGAAACTACTAAAATGTTTTCAATGCAAGAGGAAGCTGAAACTGTTTGCTGCTGGCACAGATTTATTTATATATATCAACACACAGCAGCATTTTCTGTTGGGTCAATTCACTACCATTAACCGGAATGATCACCAGGTGGCATGCAAGTACCAGTAATCGAACTGCTGATAAGAAATATGGCATGGTATCTATTAATTTTTTAACATTATTTATAGTTGTATTTGCATGATAATTCAGATGTCTGTGTCAATTTCAAGGATGTTATGATATTTGTGGTTGCTTCTCGCGAAATGATACCACCTCGTCAGGGCCTTTGTGATTGGCCAGAAACACTATGTGATGTGTACCCCACCTGGATCTGGCATACATGTCCATAACAAATTGAACAAGATTTATTACTTTCGACAGTCAAGACAGGGTGAATCTAGCGGTATTTAATGTTCATAAAACACACAACTACAAATGCATCAATGTAGAACAAACAGATGGACAGACGGACGGACGGACGGACGGACAGACGGACGGACAAATGCACGAACAGACAGTTGGGTGGCCTGACAGACGGACAGCAAGCACCAAGCAAGAAATGTGAACCCTACCCGCCACCACCATCACCCAGTGTAAGCTCGGTGTCGTTACCCTCTGCTAGAGTGCTGGTGACAGACAGTGCAAGGGTTCTAGTTACTGGGCTGTCTTCAGTGTCTCCACCTCTACCACCATTCCCCATCACGACCAATACAAATTAACTCTCAAATACAGTGCCAATTTACCCAATATCCTACTTTAGACGGTGCATACAAAACTAGTCTGGTACACTAGGTAGCTTTTAGTTATGTGCACTTTTCTGCGATATTCTGAATCTATGCAATTTACTTTGTGTAATCTGCCATTCAGTTTAAGATTCCATACAGACAGGTAATGAGATTACTTGCAATCATTGAGACAGCAATATCTTGAGTTGCATTATGAAGAGCATGACTTAAGCTATCTGGGCCTCTGGTTTATCTAGGCATGACTTCCTTGGGAGTGTAGTCATGTCTTCACATATATCTGTCATTCCAAAATGTCAGATATGCCTGGGTAACTACCACACATGACATTAATCATATATCATACCTGTCAAATAACTAAGTTAGTCCACAGGGATCATTCTAGTTTGTAGAGTGCAAAGCTGTAAGGACTGGGTAGAGTATTGATAGGGCATATAATAGCAAAAATAGGGCACCAGTAACTGATAACGGGGAGATTATAACAATTGATACCATGAGTACAATAACAAGAGATAAAATCTTCTACTATGGACCACCTTCCTAGACTTCACACCTTAAAAAAGCAAAGCAAAATAGCTTTCAACGAGGCAATATTATAATTCCTGCAGTTTCATTGAAAATGTATCTACATGAATAATTTATCCTAACCTAGCAACATTTTGTACAAATGCATCATGTGTCATCTGCAATAGTTTGCAGTGAAATCTTACAACTCTACAGAGCTCTATTTTACCAAACTCAAACTTAAAATATGAATAATCGGCAGCTTAACTAAAGGAACAATTTGTGGTACACTGTATACCAATTAGTGAGGTGCAGAGAAAATCCAAGAGTGCAGGTAACAAGTGAACAGATTAAAGAGAAATTTTGAGGAATTCTGCAATTCCATAGTAGAAACTAGCTGACAATGCCACCTAGCGTAGAATTTCAGTCACCAGTTCAGTTTTATATGAAATTCTGCAAATATCATATTTCAGAAACCACACAAACACAACATCATACTACCCTAACAATGGCTGCAGTCTACCAAATAGCGCATCAAAAGTGAAATGTCTTCAAATATTTAGCAAAAAATACACAAACAAACATATGCAGCATTACAAAAATGGCATTTTAAACAGCACATTGTTGGCAGAATCTATGTTGCACAACAACGGTGGACATCGCAAGCTACACACTACAGACAGATGGAGAGATGAGCCAAGAACCAGAGGACGAGTGCAAGGAATAAAGCGAGAAAGTGTGAGGAACACCAACCTGTTGATGTAGTCGACACACTGGCCTTCATTCTGACATGGTTGGGAGTAGCACTCATTGACCTCTGTCTCGCAGTTGTCCCCGGTCATTCCTGGGATACACTCGCAAGTGTACCCATTGACCCCATCTACACACGTCCCATTGCTCTGGCACGGGTTCGACCTACACTCATTGATGTTCGTCATGCATCTAACACCTACAAACACACATCATTTGTTTAATCTTGTGATCTTCATGCATCTAACACCTACACACACACATAATTTGTTTAATCTTATGATCTTCATGCATCCTACACCTACAAACACACATCATTTGTTTAATCTTATGATCTTCATGCATCATACACCTACAAACACACATCATTTGTTTAATCTTGTGATCTTCATGCATCATACACCTACACACACACATCATTTGTTTAATCTTGTGATCTTCATGCATCGTATCTTCTTGTGATGCATCATACACCTACACACACACATCATTTGTTTCATCTTATGATCTTCACATCATATACCTACAAACACACATCATTTGTTTCATCTTATGATCTTCATGCATCTTACATGCATCATACACCTACACACACACATCATTTGTTTATCTTATGATCTTCATGCATCATACACCTACAAACACACATCATTTGTTTAATCTTCATGCATCTTACACCTACACACACACATCATTTGTTTCATCTTATGATCTTCATGCATCCATACACACTACACACACACATACATCTTGTTTAATCTTATGATCTTCATGCATCATACACCTACACACACATATTTGTTTAATCTTATCTTCATGCATCACACCTACACACACACATCATTTGTTTCATCTTATGATCTTCATGCATCTATACACACACACATCATTTGTTTCATCTTCTGCATCACACCTACACACACACATCATTTGTTTCATCTTATGATCTTCATGCATCCTACACCTACACATAATTTGTTTAATCTTATGATCTTCATGCATCCTACACCTACACACACACATCATTTGTTTCATCTTATGATCTTCATGCATCCTACACCTACACATAATTTGTTTAATCTTATGATCTTCATGCATCCTACACCTACACACACACATCATTTGTTTAATCTTATGATCTTCATGCATCATACACCTACACACACACATCATTTGTTTAATCTTATGATCTTCATGCATCCTACACCTACACATACACACATAATTTGTTTAATCTTATGATCTTCATGCATCGTACACCTACACACACACATAATTTGTTTCATCTTATGATCTTCATGCATCCTACACCTACACACACACATCATTTGTTTCATCTTATGATCTTCATGCATCCTACACCTACACACACACATCATTTGTTTCATCTTATGATCTTCATGCATCCTACACCTACACACACACATCATTTGTTTCATCTTATGATCTTCATGCATCCTACACCTACAAACACACATCATTTGTTTAATCTTATGACCTTCATGCATCGTACACCTACACACACACATCATTTGTTTAATCTTATGATCTTCATGCATCGTACACCTACACACACACATCATTTGTTTAATCTTATGATCTTCATGCATCCTACACCTACACACACACATCATTTGTTTAATCTTATGACCTTCATGCATCGTACACCTACAAACACACATCATTTGTTTAATCTTGTGATCTTCATGCATCGTACACCTACACACACACATCATTTGTTTAATCTTATGATCTTCATGCATCATACACCTACACACACACATCATTTGTTTCATCTTATGATCTTCATGCATCTTACACCTACACACACACATAATTTGTTTAATCTTATGATCTTCATGCATCATACACCTACACACACACATCATTTGTTTCATCTTATGATCTTCATGCATCCTACACCTACACACACACATCATTTGTTTAATCTTATGATCTTCATGCATCGTACACCTACACACACACATCATTTGTTTAATCTTATGATCTTCATGCATCCTACACCTACAAACACACATCATTTGTTTAATCTTGTGATCTTCATGCATCTTACACCTACACACACACATCATTTGTTTAATCTTGTGATCTTCATGCATCTTACACCTACACACACACATCATTTGTTTCATCTTATGATCTTCATGCATCATACACCTACACACGCACATGAACTGTTTAATCTTATGATCTTCATGCATCATACACCTACACACACACATCATTTGTTTCATCTTATGATCTTCATGCATCTTACACCTACACACACACATCATTTGTTTCATCTTATGATCTTCATGCATCCTACACCTACACACACACATCATTTGTTTAATCTTATGATCTTCATGCATCCTACACCTACACACACACATCATTTGTTTCATCTTATGATCTTCATGCATCATACACCTACACACACACATCATTTGTTTAATCTTATGATCTTCATGCATCCTACACCTACACACACACATCATTTGTTTAATCTTATGATCTTCATGCATCCTACACCTACACACACACATCATTTGTTTAATCTTATGATCTTCATGCATCCTACACCTACACACACACATCATTTGTTTCATCTTATGATCTTCATGCATCATACACCTACACACACACATCATTTGTTTAATCTTATGATCTTCGTGCATCCTACACCTACACACACACATCATTTGTTTCATCTTATGATCTTCATGCATCATACACCTACACACACACATCATTTGTTTCATCTTATGATCTTCATGCATCCTACACCTACACATCATTTGTTTCATCTTATGATCTTCATGCATCCTACACCTACACATCATTTGTTTAATCTTATGATCTTCATGCATCGTACACCTACACACACACATCATTTGTTTAATCTTGTTTTGACACATTTTTTGTTTTTTATTAATTCTCGGATCCATCACGTGACCTGTTGCCTAGCAACAAGTTTCATCAAGTTTACAAAATGGTTGTGCTATCTAAATAGCCTAGAAAGGGAGAGAACATCAGAAAATCAGGACATAAAAATAATTATGGAGAAGTTTAATTGAAAGGGTGGAATGGACCAAGTAATGTGCCTCCCCCACAAGGGACCAAAGGGGAAGAAGGCAGCATGGGGTATCAGTGATGGAGATATGGGAGTCATAGCACCCACCTTCAAAGCCAGGCTGACACTCGCACTCAAACATGTTATCCTCGAAACTTGTACATGTGCCTCCATTGTGACACACGGGTGGATTGAGCACAGGCTCAATGGAGCAGAAGTTCTTTCTGATGTGACAGTATTCTCCTGTAACGTCACAATGTTACATGGACATTGGGTGAAATGGTAATTTTTGTAGGGCTGTATCAGGACCTTAGCACTAATAAAAAACACTGACGTACCTTACAGACACACCCTCCTACATCAGGGCCACACCATCCTACACCATAACCACACCCTCCGACATCATAGCCACACCATCCTACACCATAACCACACCCTCCGACATCATAGCAACACCATCCTACACCATAACCACACCCTCCGACATCATAGCCACACCATCCTACACCATAACCACACCATCCTACACCATAACCACACCCTCCAACATCATAGCCACACCATCCTACACCATAACCACACCCTCCGACATCATAGCCACACCATCCTACACCATAACCACACCCTCCGACATCATAGCCACACCATCCTACACCATAACCACACCCTCCGACATCAGGGCCACACCATCCTACACCATAACCACACCCTCCGACATCATAGCCACACCATCCTACACCATAACCACACCCTCCGACATCATAGCCACACCATCCTACACCATAACCACACCCTCCGACATCATAGCCACACCAGACCTGCCTACCCCAAAAACTTCCTGTCAGTAATCCGTCTTCCAATTTACACTCATTTTCAGGAATATAGGCCTGCTGTCAGTAATAGTTAGGAACCGTGTCAGATATTGTCAGGAAAAGAACACCACTGTCAGTAATACGTTAATACTGTGACTATGATGATAGTTGCACCCAAAACATAATTGTCTCTAATAAACTATGAGGTGTTTTGAAGCATCCAGTTAACAAGGTAAGGCATTGGTGGAAATCAAACGTGAAGAAGCATAACTCTGATGTGAATGCGTCTATACACTGTTGCATAGCTAATTTACAATGACTGTTCTGCTGTCTTTTCAAGTCAAACTTTAAGCAACTGAAAGAACGTCAATAATTTAGTGTTGTTTAATACTAACCCTTGTAATTCAAATACAGCATGCTGACTCAAGCAAAATTCCACATTACTGCAGATTATGTAATAAACAGCAAATAACAAATACCACTCAGAGATTTACATTGTAAACGTTACTATAGAAAGAAACACATGATCATCAGAATGCACAATGCATGGTACTCTCCAAATGTTAAGTTCAGAATCAACAGGTGTAAGTTGAATGCATGTCGAACTTTACACTGCACACTGTTGCGACTAGGGCACTTATGTAGTTTCTTCATTCAAGATCCCAGGCATATCTATGTTACGAAAATATTGTGTCTTAACGCACTTTTGAAGCCCAAGTGGCAAGTAGCGACCCGGTTTGCGCTAGTCTGCATCGCTGCGGTCGTGCGTTCCCGCATCGCGCTCGTAAAATGGGCGATATAGAGACGTATGTTGGTGCAAACCTGGGCGCTAGTTACGTCTCAAAAGTGCTCTAAGACGCAATATTCTTAAAAGTAAATATGCCCGGAATAATGTTGAATAACAGAACTAACGCACTAAGTCTAAGCCTGAGGTATCAAAGTTAGGCAAAACACAAGTTACAACGGCGTCATCGAGGTGGGTCCAGATTCTACACAAGTGCAGCGATTAGTTGTGTCCACTGTCCACACAAGACATATCTGGTTAGAGTGCCGTCAGTATATAAACTTTTGCAGCACACATTTCTTCTTGGCTGGTGGTGTTGTGCCAATTCGATCACCGGCATCATTTCGTGCCGCATGACTTTTTGTTTGAGAGCGGAAATGTGAATTTATCGTAACGCTGTTTCTTATTGGTCAAATTACAACCAGAATCAGGGAATGAAAAACCATATCACAACAAACTGCATATATATGCTGCCACCTGTTGAATATAGTGGAAACTAAATTTGAGGAGCACGGAAGTGATTAACGATCATTGGAATAAAGAAAGAATCCGTAATATTTTAATTCCTCGCTGTAATATGAGGTGTTTCCGGAATCATTCCGGACAATCCGGAATGGTAGGCAGGTTTGCCACACCCACCTACCTCATATCCACACCCTCTAATCTCATATCCACACCCTCCTACTTTATAGCCACACCCTCCAACCTCATAGCCACCCTCCTACATCAGAGCTACACCCTCCTACATCAGAGCCACACCCTCCTACATCAGAGCCACACCCTCCTACATTAGTGCCACACCCTCCCACCTGACAGCTACACCCCTATATCAGTCACACCCTTCTATCTCATAGCCACACCTTCCTAACACATATCCACACCCACCTACCTCGTAGCCACACCCACCAATCTCATAACCACACCCTCTTATGTCATAGCCACACCATCTTACCTCATGGCCACACCCACCTACATTGTAACCACACCCACCTACCTTGTAATCACACCCACCAATCTCATAGCCACACCCACCTACGTAGTAGTCTGTGGCATCACAGTAACACTTGAATGTGTATGTGTTGTTGTAGTGGTTGCACAGACCGCCGTTCTGACAGACACCTGGCCGGAGGGCACACTCGTTTATGTCCACTTCACAGTTGACACCTTCAAAGCCCAGTCTGAAAGTGACAGGTAAGTTCTTATATAGCATTGTGTCCATTCCTTGGGACTACTCAGAGCACTTTATACTTCACTCCCTGGCATGTCTGTTCAATAGGACACCATCTCGACTTCTCTAGAAGCATTCAGTCACACTGCAATTACTGCACAAAGACTATTTGCACACATGATATATCCACCACTGTCAATAGCCAGGTGCTCCTTCATACAGTTGTTTCTTCATATAGCACTTTTTAGCCAAATTATTATCAATCAAAGCACTTCATGTAATAAAATTGTATGTAGATTAAATGCTCAAATATTCAATAAATTAAGCTAAAAGATAAAATATTTTCAAGTATTAAAATACAGTTTCAAACAATGAAATTAATAAATAATATACTATAAAAGATATCAATCAAATAAAACATTGTGGTTCATTAAAACATATTTGGAATGTTGGATTACAAAATACAAATAACAGGCTTTGGACTGTAAGATTTCTCCACAATTCATGTTCAAATAGTGTGTGAATAATTTAAGTAGCATGCACAGTTAAAATAATAGATGTACATACTTTTGTTGGAATCATCAAAATAATAGATTTTTATTCTTAAATCAGGTAAACTGCAAATGTGATTTGTCTTATGCCATGTTACACAAAACTAAACCTATTTTCTGCCAAATTTGAACATAATAGTCAAAAATTATTTAATTTTTTGACTTATAAATAATTCCATGAAAACTAAACAGCAAATCTGTACAATCTGTGCAAATCATCGTAGCAGGTTGTAGTACTAAACAAGTTTGACGTTTGTGAAATGGTTCTAAAACAAGATGTAACTGCAGAAGTATTTTTAATCCAAATGTTTGTTCACCAGTTTTAATGTTCTTAACACCCAAATAAACAAGTTGAAGGTACAATGCCCACGTAATTACACTTAATATTCCAAAAAAGTATTCACAATTTTAATTTTGCGCCCACAAAATTTACACAACCATTCAGATTGTAAACACACTTGTTACAAAGACAGGTGGCGCTAACAGCAACTTCCTGGAATTGGATGTAACCGCAGTTTGGATTCTGCAATCAAGGCCATAAGAGAACTCATTCTGCTCACTTCCTGCTAATAATGACCACCCCCCGGGAATAGAGCAGACAAGCTCACTTTAAAGGGAATAAAAACATCTATGGCTTGAATTCATGTTATAATACATCCTGCTATCTATTTCCATGTCCACCAAGCCAAAAACATAAAAAAATAAATGAATTAGAAATTCCACATTTAATGCTGTGCATCCGGACATTTTCGAATATGCATATTTTTGGCACGCTTTTCGGGATGCCGAGATGTGACGTCACTTATGACCCACACTTGCATCAGGCCGACCCTTTCCATGCATTCAGAGCATGTTTACAAGGATAGCTTTTAGGTCAGCGTCAGAATGAGTTATTGTGCAATATTCCGATGAAATACAAACACTACCCGGTAGTCATCATAGAGGAACAAGCAGTTATCTTACGGTTCCACATGAATTCAATTTTATTCAAAACAATGAATGCGAATGGGCCTCCAAGTCGACTAGGTATCGCCAAGCTTGGGCTCGTTTTCAGAATAATTATATCGAATGCAACCAACGGGAGATAATGTACACCAATATACATACATAGCAAACATATATCGTATCCAGCTACAAAAAGTAACGTGTATAATCTCATAATATCACTAGAATATCTATGTATGACGGAGGAGTTGTACAATTTATCATAACAATGTAAATCAGTCAGTGAATTTCTGTCGGTCCTGCTAGCTCAGTTAGTAAAGGCGTTGGTTCCTTGGCATTTATTTTGCAATCGGCTGACGCCGGTTCAATCCCCACACCAAACCATTGATTTATTTTTACACTTTTTTTATTTATGTTTTCACGAAGTAATATAAACCAAATCATTTTTATACAATGATGCACTGTTTGTAAATATGTTGGTAGTAATTATTTATTCGCCACAAAAATGAAAATATGGTAATTATATATAACGCGATGTTTCTAAATTTTATTTATCCAGACAGATCACCATTTGTTTTCACATACATAATTACAATATATTACCGTACAATATATATATATATATATGCAATTAATAAATTATATATCCATTACATTATAGTTGTTTGGATAAATAAAATTTAGAAACATCGTTATATAATTCCCATATTAAAATTTTTGTGGCGAATAAATTACTACAAATTTTTTTTAAATACTTACAAACAGTGCATCATAGTATAAAAATGATTTGGTTTATATTACTTCGTGAAAACATAAATAAAAATAAATCAATGGTTTGGTGTGGGGATTGAACCGGCGTCACCCGATTACAAAATAAATGCCAAGGAACCAACGCCTTTACTAACTGAGCTAGCAGGACCGACAGAAATTCACCGACTGATTTAAGTTGTTATGATAAATTGTACAACTCCTCCGTCATACATAGATATTCTAGTGATATTATGAGATTATACACGTTACTTTCTGTAGATGGATACAATATATGTTTGCTATGTATGTTTATTGGTTTAGATTATCTCTCGTTGGTTGCATTCGATATAATTATACTGAAAACGAGCTCAACCTCGGCGAAACCTAGTCAACTTGTAGGCTCATTCGCATTCATTGTTTTGAATAAAATTGGATTCATGTGGAACGGTAAGATAACTGCTTGTTCCTCTATGATGACTAGTGTTTATATTTCATCGGAATATTGCACAATAACTCATTCTGACGCTCGTTTCGACCCAAAAGCTATACTTGTAAACATGCTCTGAATGCATGGAAAGGGTCAGCCTGATGCGAGTGTGGGTCATAAGTGACGTCCCGATACCACGTGATCGCCTAGCTCATTAAATTTTTATTTTCCGCGGGAATCACTACGCAGACGGGTTTAGAATCGAATTTATGCTACAAATGTATTTTTCTGTTTTTTTTTAATGTTGTCAAATGTTACATACAAGGTTAAACTTTGTGTACACATGGAAAAAGGATTTTAGTTAATGCCTTATTTTTATTTCCTTTAATACTTTGATATACCATATTCATTCTATTTAGCGTACAGTACACTTAACAAATACTTGAGACATGAAAATATGTCAACAAATGTTGTATTCCAATTAAAGCCATACACGGCAGGTAGATAGGATTATTTTTTAATTTGTGCAAACAGTTCAATTTTTTTCTGCCCAATGCATGAAATGGGTCTTACTGAGTAAAATATATATTGAACTTTTTTCAGCCAGACCCCCAGTTTCCATGGTAACAAACAAAATAGCCGCCATTTTGAGCAAATACTGGCAAATTTGGAAACACTGCCATTTTTTATTTAATCCATATATAGTTGATTCTTGCAAATCCATGTTCTCTATAGATTCTATTGTGAAATGATCAGAGCATTTTTTGAAATGTTGTTTTTATTTTTTAAATAATTTTTTTGGTAAAATACGAAACAAAATCTTGTTTTTTGGCAACAAATATGGCTATATCTTTCAAACTATTCATGATTTTTAAAAAGTGTCCGATCATTGCACACAGTAGAATATGCTGAATGCAACACTGAAAACATTATTCATATAGCATAATTATTCCAAGAGATATCCCGTTTCCAAATGCAGAAATTTTAAGAAATTTTTTTTGGAGAAAATGGCTGTCAAAGATTGCATAATGGATTTCATTACATGATATCGACATGCTTCATCCATGATTAAAACTCACTTAGAGGTACGTAATTGTCATAGAAGTGAACTTTATTGATAGTATGCATACAAATGTATAATAATCTGGCAGAAAACCATTTTAGTATTTTTTGTCAAAAAACACCATTTCACCGGGGGTGTCTGGCCTTAACTGTACAGGGTATACACTCATTTTGTTTGGCTCCTGGGGTTCCTGAGTAAACCCATCTCAGCAGACATGATCGCCAAGTAATTTATGCATCAACATATATGAGAAAATGCATACTAGAACACTGAAAAGTATAATTATTTAGGTGGCTCTTTCAACATTTGTTATCATCGAGCTTTGAATCTAGTGTGACACTGGTAAAAACTAAATTTCAATGATGGATTCAACAAGAGTGAAAGGTGGCTTTGGAGTTCGCTGTCACCGTGTCAGGTGCTGCTAAAAAGGAGGTGTATGCTAATTAGGGCGTGTACGCTTAATAGAATGAATACGGTAAGTGTAAGATTAGGTGAGAGGTTTGAATTAAGTGACGCAAGGTGCATTATAGCTGTCCTCACCTGTACACAGTGCGCGGGTCGTGGGTGAACACGGTGAGGTTAAGAATCTCCCCCACACAGCTGCACGTGTAGTTGCCAACCCCCTGGGTACATACGCCCCCATTGAGACAGGGGTTACTCTCACACTCGTCTATGTCCACTTCACACTTCTCCCCGGTGTATCCTGAAATGCACACACTCATCACATCCACGCAAATCCCGCCATACATGCTATTATCTTACAATTTTACAAATTCTCACTTTTCCTTCACCAAAATGTAATTTCCCCCATCAAAATTGACAACAAAATTTTTCCTTGACAACATGTCATTTTCCCTGACCAAAATGACAACACTTTGTTGACCAAAATGTAGTTATTCCTGACCAAAATTATGTTTCCATAACAAAATATAATTTGTCTGACCAAAAGGACAACAACCAACTTTTTGTTAATAAAATGTAATTTTCCCTGACCAAAATGACAACAAACATCTACATTTTTTGTATCAAATTAAAGTGTAAAATGGCATTTTATACATCTTTCGAACTTCAGCACAACAGTTCTGGACATAGTTGTCTCCCTGACTTCCCCTGGCCTGTGGGAATAAAAAAGTGTTGTTATAATACAACCTGATATTCAGTGTTGAAAACTCAAAATAATGTACAACATTGCAAATTCCTTGTTCACATACAACTGCAGTGTTAAACACATCACACTTCATTGCACACTGACTGACCTAGGTGAAAAATCACAGGCCAAGAATATTACTAAAAATAGGACTGACATAAGTACCATAAATTTCTGTGTATAATATACGCATTTTTTTCCTTCACTTTTTACTCAAAAGTCGGGGTGCGTATTATACATGGTGCTAAGGCTAAACAACATTTTCTCTGATCAATTTATCAATGTTTGCTGACCAGGATAAAGCTGCTAGAAAACAAGTAATATTATCAAAGTCGGCGTGATGTCACAATCACGTAAACCACCGCAGCAATGCAGACGAAAGGCAAGAATCATACACCCGTAACCGCCTCTCTAGCCCTAAACTAGCAGCCAGAAATGACAAAGACGCGAGCCCGTATGTCTGACATCACGAATAACACCAATGAGTGGGAAGCGTATGAGACTGGGAAAAACGTGTTGCTCCCAAAGCGCCAAGGCATTATGAGTGGCGTTCCTGAATCACGTGAATGATGCCTGCATCACGGGTCGAGTGTCAATGTGTTATGTGACTCCATGTTTAAAGTTGTGAATGCAAATGTTGTGAATGTAAATAAAGACGAATGTAGCGCATGAATGCTTCGCAGATGAAAGTACCAGGTTTGCATGTAGCATTTCAGAATAGAACTTGGTGTTAATTTAAAAGTGAAATCAGAATGACACAATGTAAGTTCTAGCAAGCGCTGATTTAATCAGTTGCGCAATTGTCAAGTTACAACATAAGTTACGCAGTGCTTATACACTAGTCACTAGCCAGTGACAAGCAGGCAGCAATGTCGTAACTTGCAATAACATGTTTACGATTCTGAGATGGATTCATGCAAAGCAAAATATTAAGTGGGGAAATCGGGGATTGATGTCAAAAGTCGGGGTGCATATTATACATAGTGATATAGAATTTCTATCAAAATTTAGCAAAAGTCAGGGTGCGTATTATACATGGGGGCGTATTATACACGGAAATTTACGGTAATGCGAAGTTCTTAAAAAAATCTTATATTCTTCTAAGTGAACTGTACTGTTTATGATATATTACACACATTGATGTTTCAGTAGCTTTGAACATGCCTATAGGATAACCTCAATATATAGGTGTAGGACTCTACCCACAATTGATATATTTTGACATCACACCATTTTCTTCACTACATAAACTTTTAGTTAACCACATCACCTGTTGCCTAGCAACAGTGTCCGTCAAGCCATCAAAAATGGATGATGTACACGTGGAGTGTTCAGACATTCCATCATATATTTTACACAAATTCTCTTCAGAAATGGTTTTCTTTATAATAAAAACATAAGGCCAAATGCTCAAGTGAGAATTGCATGTGGGAAAGATTGATTTAGCAAATGTCATGCTGCAGTAGTATTGTAATGCACATATATTACTTCCATAAACATTGTTGGTGCGGTAAAACTTGACGGAGGTCACGTGCATAATTTTTGAATGTGACGTAGGCAAACAGCGGCGTACAGAATCAACCGATCACAATGACGTAATTATAGTTGTTCCTGAAGTCACCACCCTTATAAAAAAGGTAAGTTCTTATATAACGCAGTATCCAGTCCTCAGGAATGCTCAAAGCGCTTTACACTTCACTCCCTAGCAGACATGTTCAATCGAACAACATCTCAACTTCTCTGGGAAGCATTCAGCCACGCTGCAATTAATGCACGAAGACTATTCGTACACAAATATCCACTACTATCTATGGCCAGGCACTCATTCATAAAGCTGGGTGAACTGGAGCAATGTAAAGTGAATGAACGTTCCAAAGGTTCAACACCGCAGCACCCGAAACTCTAGCCACTGCACCACTGCACCCCACAAATGATGATTATGAAAAAATAAACAACTTCTTAGGAAAAAAATTTGTGTGTAATGTTAACATCGATGTTGAATCTTAAGAATTCAGAAAAATAAAAGCAGGACTTACCTTGAGGACACTGACATTCATACTTGTTCACCCCGTCGACACACACGGTATAGTTTGGACATGAGTGACCTTTGCAGTCGTCAATGTTGACCCCACAGTCGTGCCCTGTGAACCCGGTGACACAGTCACACGTGTAGTTGTGTGAGGGTGGAGCGGTGGCCAGGATACACGAACCATTGTTGTGACATGGATTGAAGGCGCATGCATCATACTTCTGTAACACCAAACACATGGCACAGTCAGATTCAGTTCCGTTTAGACATCATTTTATGAAACGCGTTCCGAATCACCAAGGTACGGGAGCACCTAGTTTTTTGCATTTAACTTTTTTGTACTTTGTTTTCTAACATTGCAAGTTGTGCTTATCGTAAAGATAACTGACAAGACGGTGCTAAATATACTAGTCAACTTTTAATTTAAACATGCGAACCGTGATACCCTGTGTCTGGGTGCGTTTGCCTAGAATGTCATGAATGTCTACAAACCCTTTATCAGTTGATATTTTCAAACAGCGCTCTTTCAAAAAATTTCCAATATAAAGCCATATGAAAAATTCTCCCAGCATGCAGCAGATACATTACAGAATCCAGTGACACCAGTTACGTAAGTATCCTGAAGATGACGCCACCTCCACACATTGTCAAAGCTAAAAGATGCTTTCAAGCATTCTTCGTGGAAGTGGGTGTCCGGACACTTTCTAAAGGGTTAACCATTTCAGTGCCAGCCAAATCTGCACTGACATAATGCAAGAAGTGACATGCCATTTGAACGTTATCCTAAACTTGTATTTTTATGCGTTTTAAATTTCACCAAGTAAACTATATATTTCATGAAAGTGCAGATGATGTTATAGTCAGACGACAACCACATCTCACCTTCACTAACACATGCACTTAGGCTTTCATCTGATGCGTCTGCATGCTACACATATGCATGTTTCATTATGACTTTCATCTGATACGTCTGCATGCTACACATATGCATGTTTGATTATGACTTTCATCTGATACGTCTGCATGTTACACATACGCATGTTTGATTATGACTTTCATCTGATACGTCTGCATGCTACACATATGCATGTTTCATTATGACTTTCATCTGATACGTCTGCATGCTACACATACGCATGTTTGATTATGACTTTCATCTGATACGTCTGCATGCTACACATACGCATGTTTGATTATGACTTTCATCTGATACGTCTGCATGCTACACATACGCATGTTTCATTATGACTTTCATCTGATACGTCTGCATGCTACACATACGCATGTTTGATTATGACTTTCATCTGATACGTCTGCATGCTACACATACGCATGTTTGATTATGACTTTCATCTGATGCGTCTGCATGCTACACATACGCATGTTTGATTATGACTTTCATCTGATACGTCTGCATGCTACACATACGCATGTTTGATTATGACTTTCATCTGATACGTCTGCATGCTACACATACGCATGTTTGATTATGACTTTCATCTGATACGTCTGTATGCTACACATACGCATGTTTGATTATGACTTTCATCTGATACGTCTGCATGCTACACATACGCATGTTTCATTATGACTTTCATCTGATACGTCTGCATGCTACACATACGCATGTTTGATTATGACTTTCATCTGATACGTCTGCATGCTACACATACGCATGTTTGATTATGACTTTCATCTGATGCGTCTGCATGCTACACATATGCATGTTTGATTATGACTTTCATCTGATACGTCTGCATGCTACACATACGCATGTTTGATTATGACTTTCATCTGATACGTCTGCATGCTACACATACGCATGTTTGATTATGACTTTCATCTGATACGTCTGCATGCTACACATATGCATGTTTCATTATGACTTTCATCTGATACGTCTGCATGCTACACATATGCATGTTTGATTATGACTTTCATCTGATACGTCTGCATGCTACACATACGCATGTTTGATTATGACTTTCATCTGATACGTCTGCATGCTACACATACGCATGTTTGATTATGACTTGTGGTTTATTTTTGCTGCTAAATGCATTGGAGCATAAGTACAATTATAATAGTAGCAGCCGAACACCTCCCTTTTGTAACATATAATCTTATTGGCTAATTTTCAATGACGACATAGGTTCCACCAAGGTCAGTAGACATTACAAAATGCAATCGGCGGAACTGGCTGCTTGGCACTTTTGCATTAGCGAAATGAGGACATTCGCACTGAAAGAGTTAAAGGCCTTCAATCAGTCAGGATGGCAATTATTAAGAGGCAGTTGGCTGAATTGGTTGTTTTGAATGTGAGAAAATTGCAACCACGCCAAACATAAAATAAAACAAAAAGAATAAATGGAAAGAGGAACCACTTCGCTGTTTTTAGTGAAGCCGGTATGCAGCAGCGGCCTCCAGGCGGAGCTAGAAGAAGTACTCGCCAAGATGCGACAGCCCAACTTGGTGCAGTGTACCGAATTATTCAAACTCTAGAAATAAATGTTTGGAGATGGTTTTTTGTTTTCAAAAGATGCTGAAAGGCGCGTATAGCTGAGCATGGTTACTATACCATTACATTATTACATTACATTATATTGCTGTTGCATGCATTTGTGATATTTTATAACTGATGAAATAAATTTGTATATATTCACTTGCTCAACGCATCCATCCTAAGGCTACGCATCCATCCTAAGGCTACGCATCCATCCTACCGCTACGCATCCATCCTACCGCTACGCATCCATCCTACGGCTACGCATCCATCCTACGGCTACACATACACCTACACACTTGGAGTCACTTTAGTAGACAATAACTGAATGTTCACCTATATAAGTAGCCATTGACAGAGGAAGAGAGAGTAGCAAGTTTTGTCTCTAGTGTACGTGCAGTATTTGGGGTTTTTGTGATAAACAAAAGCCTGGAGAAGTTTCTGTGTACTCCCAGTCCAACTGGTGTTATGAAGATGTCAACAGGCAGTGCCGCTAATTCAAATGGACGAGAATCCATTACAACTATGATTTAGACAATTTGTTACTGGCATCCATGTAAATATATTTTGTTTCTATAATGCACATACACTGTATACCAATGTCTCATTATTTAGAACTCTTGTGATAAGTTAAGGTGTGGGAGATAATTCTACCTGCTCATCCTTACACTCAAATTGGACATTATTCACAGCGATGCCATTGTTTCTAATGGACAAGACAACACAAAATAATCCAATAATTTCTTTCTTTCTTTTGTTTCATTCGTTATGTGTACAGATGCCAAAAATGGATGTAATTTAGTAGACGAGCGAAGTTTTTTGGCAAGCCATCAGACTATGTGTTGAATTTATTTATCAACTTTATTTATTTATCTTTCATGCTGTCTTGAGGAGCAATAATAACAAATTCACCACATCAAGAGGGAGAAACAGGTAAGTACTGAAGTTATCACACGTGTGAGGACTTCAGTCGAGTTCTCACACGCCCAGGACAGCAGCACTCAGCAGGCATAGATCTGTGCCCAATATATTTCCGCAATAAACAAGTGCCTGTTTTGAAGACTTTGATGGTGCACACAAAATATATAATTGTTTTCAAAAAATAACGTGTTTTTGAACATGTGCACAAATAGGAATGCACATACATAATTATACGAGTGCTTTTTAATTAAACCAGCATGCAACAGTATTGAGAAGTTGTCGCCGCTGCGTAGTTCTCCTAGCTAGGTGCCTAATGGCGCCACTAATGGCGCCACTAATTGCGCGGCTTCAGTTTTCGACCAGTTTTTATGCTCAGTTGTTCCTCTTGCTCTCTATTCTTTTCGGTTAAACCAACTGGAGTCTGTTAAATTGCCGATACAGTTGTTTGTAAACTGAATGTCTCGTTAACTTTTCACAAAAAGTTAAATTTGCAAACTATGTTTCAGGCTTATTAAATGCAATTTTGCCGGTACATCCAGTCGTGACTACAGTGACAGGTGTATGTGTCCACTGATTGCCCTACCTGTGAACAGGTGTGTCCCATCCAGTCGTGACTACAGTGACAGGTGTGTGTCCACTGATTGCCCTACCTGTGAACAGGTGTGTCCCATCCAGTCGTGACTACAGTGACAGGTGTATGTGTCCAATGATTGCCCTACCTGTGAACAGGTGTGTCCCATTCAGTCGTGACTACAGTGACAGGTGTATGTGTCCACTGATTGCCCTACCTGTGAATAGGTGTGTCCCATCCAGTCGTGACTACAGTGACAGGTGTATGTGTCCACTGATTGCCCTACCTGTGAACAGGTGTGTCCCATCCAGTCTTAAATGACAGGTGTTTGTTTCAACCGATTGCCCTACCTGTGAACAGGTGTGTCCCATCCAGTCGTGACTACAGTGACAGGTGTATGTGTCCACTGATTGCCCTACCTGTGAACAGGTGTGTCCCATCCAGTCGTGACTACAGTGACAGGTGTATGTGTCCACTGATTGCCCTACCTGTGAACAGGTGTGTCCCATCCAGTCTTAAATGACAGGTGTTTGTTTCAACCGATTGCCCTACCTGTGAACAGGTGTGTCCCATCCAGTCGTGACCACAATGACAGGTGTATGTGTCCACTCCATCTTCACAAACTCCTGCGTTCTCGCACGGACTCGGATCACAGTCGTCAATGTTGGTCTCGCAATTTTCACCTGGTCACACACAATCACATGTATTCACAGTTCTCTCTAGTTCCAAATCTATACATAAAAGACAGTTAAAATATCGCATATTTTAAACAATTTAAACATTGAATATGCCAGCACATCCATGCACATTTTTTACTTGGTCTTGGTGAAATCAATGGAAAAACTATTAAAACCGAAATTATAGATTATAATATAAAACTAGTTAGAGTGTTGTAAGCTATCTGATATCACAATCAAAGAAATTCTTTTGATGATTTTAAAAGAAAACAAATAAAGGCATTTTGAGCCTCAAAAAGTTAATAAAAACTAACCATTTGAATTACAATCAAGAATATTATGTTAATAGTTTACTAGAATAACCTTGTTGAAGACACATGATTGAAGTGGTATGGACAGTGCCATTTTCATAGAAAGGCTGATGTCACGAGTGTCAACTCTTCCCATTTCACTGGTCGCTGAACTGGGAACACTAGTCTAGTTTGTGTATGTGAGGAACATGTTGGCATGCATGAAACTGAAACTATATAAATGGTAGAATACTAGCCTGGGTTAACAACTTTCAACATCCGTTTGTGAGCATCATGCATTGTTCTTATTTCTTACAAAATTCACTCTTTGAATATTATTTAAGAACAGTGCACTATGGCCTTATACATCAACAGAGGTCAGTAAATTGTACACAAGTATGAACAATGGAATACCATTGTTAAATACATGCCAACAATACGTACTTAGTTCAAATATCTCTGTAGTGCAACGATACTAGTTTAGTGCCATCCTCAGAGCCCCGCCAAAAAAATTTAAAAGTTCATATTAAATATTTCAAAACAACGAAACTTCTTAACATTCACACTAAAGCTCGCAAAGCAACAAAAATACAAACAACCATGATATGTAAAAAATATTAATATATTCTGCTATTATTGTGATTGAGTTGCAAGTAATTCCGTACCGGTGAATCCGTTGACACAGAGACACGCGTAGGCATTGAGCTGGTTGACACAGGTGGCGCCGTTGTAACACGGACTCGACTGACATTCGTTGATGTCCACCTCGCAATGAGTGGACGTCCACCCAGCCACACAGCTGCAGTTGTAGCCAGCCACCTACAAGCAATTAGACTTATTCAATGCATGTACTCAAGATTTATCAAGATTATAACTCTCGACCACAAATGCGATGTTCTAGACACTACACCACTGTGCTCAACTGTTGTTATTACACACTTAACATCTGGCAACCATACCATATGGTAGAGTGCGATGTTCTAGACACTACTCCACTGTGCTCAACTGTTGTTATTACACACTTAACATCTGGCAACCATACCATATGGTAGAGTGCGATGTTCTAGACACTACTCCACTGTGCTCAACTGTTGTTATTACACACTTAACATCTGGCAACCATACCATATGGTAGAGTGCGATGTTCTAGACACTACTCCACTGTGCTCAACTGTTGTTATTACACACTTAACATCTGGCAACCATACCATATGGTAGAGTGCGATGTTCTAGACACTACTCCACTGTGCTCAACTGTTGTTATTACACACTTAACATCTGGCAACCATACCATATGGTAGAGTGCGATGTTCTAGACACTACTCCACTGTGCTCAACTGTTGTTATTACACACTTAACATCTGGCAACCATACCATATGGTAGAGTGCGATGTTCTAGACATTACTCCACTGTGCTCAACTGTTGTTATTACACACTTAACATCTGCAGCAGCCATACCGTATGGTAGAGTCGCGATGTTCCTGAACATTCTCCACTGTGCTCTACTGTTGTTATTACACACTTAACATCTGGCACCCATACCATATGGTAGAGTGCGATGTTCTAGACACTACACCACTGTGCTCTACTGTTGTTATTACACACTTAACATCTGGCAACCATACCATATGGTAGAGTGCAATGTTCTAGACACTACACCACTGTGCTCAACTGTTGTTATTACACACTTAACATCTGGCAACCATACCATATGGTAGAGTGCGATGTTTTAGACACTACACCACAGTGCTCAACTGTTGTTATTACACGCTTAACATCTGGCAACGATACCATATGGTAGAGTGCGATGTTCTAGACACTACACCACTGTGCTCTACTGTTGTTATTACACACTTAACATCTGGCACCCATACCATATGGTAGAGTGCGATGTTCTAGACACTACACCACTGTGCTCTACTGTTGTTATTACACACTTAACATCTGGCAACCATACCATATGGTAGAGTGCGATGTTCTAGATACTACTCCACTGTGCTCAACTGTTGTTATTACACACTTAACATCTGGCAACCATACCATATGGTAGAGTGCAATGTTCTAGACACTACACTACTGTGCTCAACTGTTGTTATTACACACTTAACATCTGGCAACCATACCATATGGTAGAGTGCGATGTTCTAGACACTACACCACTGTGCTCAACTGCTGTTATTACACACTTAACATCTGGCAACCATACCATATGGTAGAGTGCGATGTTCTAGACACTACACCACTGTGCTCTACTGTTGTTATTACACACTTAACATCTGGCAACCATACCATATGGTAGAGTGCAATGTTCTAGACACTACACCACTTTGCTCAACTGTTGTTATTACACACTTAACATCTGGCAACCATACCATATGGTAGAGTGCAATGTTCTAGACACTACACCACTGTGCTCTACTGTTGTTATTACACACTTAACATCTGGCAACCATACCATATGGTAGAGTGCAATGTTCTAGACACTACACCACTGTGCTCTACTGTTGTTATTACACACTTAACATCTGGCAACCATACCATATGGTAGAGTGCAAGACACTGTGCTCTACTGTTGTTATTACACACTTAACATCTGGCATTACCATATGGTGTGCTGTTCTAGACACTACTCCACTGTGCTATGTTGTTATTACACACTTAACATCTGGCAACCCATATGGTAGAGTGCCTAGACACTACACCATTGTGCTCAACTGTTATTACACACTTAACATCTGGCAACCATACCATATGGTAGAGTGCAATGTTCTAGACACTAGACCACTGTGCTCTACTGTTGTTATTACACACTTAACATCTGGCAACCATACCGTATAGTACAGTGCGATGTTCTAGACACTAGACCACTGTGCTCTACTGTTGTTATTACACACTTAACATCACCAGATATGATCCACATCTACTCACCAGATATGATCCACACCTACTTACTAGATTCCAGATATGATCCACACGTACTCACCAAATCCCAGATATGATCCACACCTCACCAGATATATTCCAACCTACTCACCAGACCCTAGATACGATCCATACCTACTCACCAGATCACAGATATCCACACCTACTCACCAGATATGATCCACACCTACTCACCAGATCGTGACAGGTGCCCCCATGTTGACAGGGACTCGACTGACAGTCATCTATGTTGGTCTCACAGAGTGGGCCTGTGAAGCCAGACAGACACTCACACGTCAAGTTGTTCACTCCGTCCACACACCTGAAGCACAGACAAGTCACGGTGGTCACAGGCAGGTCTGTCGCCCTACTTCACACACAAGACAAGTCACGGTGGTCACAGGCAGGTCTGTCACCCTACTTCACACACAAGACAAGTCACGGTGGTCACAGGCAGGTCTGTCGCCCTACTTCACACACAAGACAAGTCACGGTGGTCACAGGCAGGTCTGTCACCCTACTTCACACACAAGACAAGTCACGGTGGTCACAGGCAGGTCTGTCACCCTACTTCACACACAAGACAAGTCACAGGCAGGTCTGTCGCCCTACTTCACACACAAGACAAGTCACGGTGGTCACAGGCAGGTCTGTCGCCCTACTTCACACACAAGACAAGTCACGGTGGTCACAGGCAGGTCTGTCGCCCTACTTCACACACAAGACAAGTCACGGTGGTCACAGGCAGGTCTGTCGCCCTACTTCACACACAAGACAAGTCACGGTGGTCACAGGCAGGTCTGTCGCCCTACTTCACACACAAGACAAGTCACGGTGGTCACAGGCAGGTCTGTCGCCCTACTTCACACACAAGACAAGTCACGGTGGTCACAGGCAGGTCTGTCGCCCTACTTCACACACAAGACAAGTCACGGTGGTCACAGGCAGGTCTGTCACCCTACTTCACACACAAGACAAGTCACGGTGGTCACAGGCAGGTCTGTCGCCCTACTTCACACACAAGACAAGTCACGGTGGTCACAGGCAGGTCTGTCACCCTACTTCACACACAAGACAAGTCACGGTGGTCACAGGCAGGTCTGTCACCCTACTTCGCACACAGCTACATTTGCATTCTGAGATCATCTCAACTACAAATTTCCAGTGAATCAACATGCCCCATACACGTCACTTTCCTCAACTACATATAAAACTTTGTTCATATAATGTGCAAGTTTAAAATAAAATGGTGCAAAAGATGAAAGGTTATATCACGCACTGTCTGTTTATTATTCTGTTGGCCAGACCTGGTGAACAGTAAATTTGCAAAGCATAATTTATCGAATAACATATAAGAATGCCAAAGTGACATATACTGTAGGAAGTGTCATCAAATATGTAAGTATTGTTCATGTTGTAAATACAGTTAAAAATGACAATTTAACTCAGAATGCAACATTAAAGGTAAAATGGAAATATTCTATGTAAAAGCAACAATGTTTGACAAATGTGTATGTGATCAATGTTTTATTCCAAAACTGTTTGTTTAGTGCATAAAAAGCACATTAAGTAGGTGCTAGCGGCTAATGTAGCAAAATTGATGGAGCAAATGTTTAACACTGGCATGCAGGAAAACCAGCACAGTGGCCCACGTGTTCAAACAAGGACATTTGACGTGGATGTACATAACTTGACATGATTGGTGATGACATACACAGCATCACGATATACGTAGGAATTAGGATAAGACTGTCAACTTTAGCCAAAAGTATGTAGACATCCAAAAACACACAAACTGGCTTTTGTTAACTCCTTCCAAAAACTGTTGTAATGACCTTTATCCTGCAACGATGAATGCTATTACACGAAACAAATGGTAATCCTCCCCCAATAGAAGCAATGTTTACTGAATATACTTGAAGACAGTTCAGCACGTACAGACCAGACCCCACAGATAGACTGGGAAGGAGTAAAACTGGTTGATAATGATAAGCAATCCCTCAGAAACATGTGAAAGACAAGATATGAAACGAAAAACCGGGCACCAATGAACCAAGATGAGGGGAACTATGAGCCTCCACATGTATACGATGACATCATCTGATCAAGACAAGTGTACTAATTGAACTATCATAAGAAGAACTGCTAAGTATCTAGACAGGCAAACTAATCTTTGGATATAACCAAATGTTGCGTAATGTCACAAATTATGTTTTGAGATGTCGTCTTATGTCTTTGTTGATGCTCAACTTTTTACTGAACATTTTGATACATTCTGTAATTGTCATCTGAGGATGTCAACATACCGTGCCCCGTTCAGGCAAGGTGCCGAGACGCATTCATTGACATCAGTCTCACATGTAAGACCAGTATACCCAGGCAGACAGCGACATGTGTAGTGGTTCTCTTCGTTGACACATGGAGCACTGTTGTGGCATGGTCCACTAAAGCACTCATCTATGTCCTCACATCGACTAGAATTGGCGCTGGCCTTCACAGGATCTACATGAGAGCAAGGTTGTAATTATGTCCCATCAGACTAACCAGTTTTATTAAATATTAGATTTTTTGTGATGAAAAAAGATTTTATATAAGTTGAAAGACTTATACTTTCTTCCCAATTTCACTTTTTTGTCATGCATTATGTATTGTAAAATAAATTTATTCATTCATACACATGTGCTAAATGCCACTCTGGTTGGTTCAATTGTACCAGATATAACTGTGATGGCAAATGTATATACAAATAAAAAACTTGCCTTCTTGTACCCTCATAGTGGTCTTTTCAAAGTTTGCAACAACTTCACATAATGTAATAAATTTTACAAGAATTAATACGATGAATAATAAAACAAAATCTAGATATTCCAGTCATCATATACACTTTATAAACTTTATAAATATACATTTTATAAACCAAGTACTGCACAAGTCAAATTCTATTTCACCATAGTAATTTATTCTAATGCAAATGCACAAAAACTTGAAGTCTAAAATATCAAACATTTCCCATGGACATGTATGTTTTATCACTAGAATACCCAACAAATAAATAACCAGACCTACTATTACTCACCAAAGTAGCCAGGCTTGCATCGACAGGTGAAGTTATTGACTGCATCGACGCAGTGCATCATGGGAGGACATGTGACCTCAACGCAGTCGTCTATGTCCACCTCGCAGTTGACTCCCGAGAACCCAGTCTTGCATGTACAGGCGTAATAGCCGAGAAAGTCACTGCAGGCAGCACCGTTCTTACAAGGGTTCGAGCTGCACTCATTTAGACCCTGAAACAATTCAATCTGGTCCTGAAACACAGTTATTTCATGCCCTGAAATAGAGTTCATTCAAAGACAAAGACCATGAAACTTGATTCCGTTAGATCTGGAAATACAGTTCATTCAGACCCTGAGATACAGTTTATTCAAGCCCAAAGATACCGTTTATTCAGGCCCCGAGATACAATTCATTCAGGCCTTGTGATATAGTTTATTCAGACCTTGAGATACACTTTATTCGGGCACAGAGATACAGTTTATTCACACCCTGAGATACACTTTATTCTGGCACAGAGATACAGTTTATTCAGACCTTGAGATACATTTTATTCAGGCCCAGAGATACAATTCATCCAGACCCAGAAATACAGTTCATTCAGGCCCCAAAATACAGCTCAGCCACGGCTTAGACTTAGAGTTTGACATTAGTATCAAGTGATACCCACATCTTCGCAGTTCTTGCCAGCAAAGCCAGGTGAACATTCACACTTGTAACTTCCCGGGGTGTCTGTACAGGTGGCATTGTTCTGACAGGGAGACTTGAGTTTACACTCGTCTATGTTCATGTTACAGTTGGGTCCACTGAAACCTGGAACACTCACTCTAGTCAAACACTGCATACTGGTGCTAGTTACGGTAATGCAAGATTTTAAACTTGGTTTTACTACTTGAAAAGTGTCAAAACCGGCTTCAAAAGGGTACAGTGATGATGTGTATAAAGGAATAACGTCTAAAACTGTTTGTGCATATAACAAATAAACATTCACAATCACTGACAAGGTTGTTATTATTATATGCAAAAGTATCTATCAAGTGATATTAAAAAATAACTCAAAAGTTGTTTTATGTAAATACAGCTGCAAGATGTGCAGTGCAGATTTTAACAGTAGTGTTTTTCATTAAATGCTTTTTCATTTTTTGATAATCATAAGTATTTCAATGTTTCTAACAATTTATTTGCACTCTATCAATGAAATAAGTGTTAGAGATTTAAAATATTATGTAAGAGTTTGTTCAGGTTCTTGTATTTTGTTACTGCATATTGTATTAAATAAGACAGATCTGACTAAAAATAATGTATTTTCTAGTGTGTGATGACAGCGATGTCACTGACATTGTTAGGTAAGTCCTTAAATAGCATCCAGGTATCCAGGCCTTAGGACTACTCAGAGCGCTTAACACTTTGACATGTTTTAATTCTTACCTGTGCCACTGCAATTGCAACTGTAGTCGTTGATCTTGTTCTCACATACCCCTCCGTTTTGACACGGCCCCGGAGCACACTCATTGATGTCTATTTCACAGTTGACCCCCGTGAACCCTGGGAGGGGGAGAAGGTAAACAACACGGTGAAGACAGGGGGAAGTCCGTGATACCTGGTAATACTGTACCAATGTTTACAGTAGGTCTATGCAGCTATTACCATTAGCATGAAATATTTATAGTAAACACATCTCAGACAGCTACATCACTGCGAAGCATCAGTAATTTCCCTTACACGCACATACACATGCATGAATGCGCGTGCACAGTTTTACAGACACTATTAAATAATGTATAATCACACCTTTACACAATGACATCACTGTGTATCTCCTATTTGCAACAATCTTTACAGACAGCGTGTAGATCTACCTGTATAGGGCTTAACCCATCTATCCAAGTCTACTACAGGTAATCTTAAATACAAAGAAAAACCTCAATATATAAAGCTTTAACACGTTTCCATGACAATCATTGATGTTCAATACAAGAAGTTAGAAATACAATTTAAAGTTGCATTCTAAGATCTTTTAAATACACATTTTGACTGAATCAACATACCACACAGACTTTCCTCAACACACCATATAAACCTTTTTCACATAATATTTATTTCAAGATAACACAGCTAAAAAGACGAACATTTATTCTTCCGACGTCATTCAGCGTCATAGGTACTGATGAAGTCGGCGTGACACGTCAACGAAAGCCTCTACCAGGTAATTTAACATGATTCTTGGATATGAAAAATGAAAGTTTCTAATTTATTCTTCCGTTGATGGACTTGGTGACCGTTAGTTTTGCAAAAGCGTAACTTATCAAATAACATATAAATTGCCAAAATGACATATTATAGCAAGCATGATCAAATAAGTAAATATCATTCATGTTGTACATGTATAGTCTATCTTACAAAAGTTATAAATGGTAGTTTCACTGAGAATGCAACTTAAAATAGGTACATTTTCATTTCATTTAGCTCAAGAGAAAATGTAATGTATTGAAGTGACTGTGTGCACTCAGTCACCCACCTGGCACGCAGTCACATAAGTACTTGCGGGTGCCCGTCTCATGGTTCCTACAAGTGCCTCCATTCTGACACGGCTTCAACTCACACCCAAGGTAACCTGCAAGCAATGACACTTGTTTCTCAGCTGACTACCACAGTTGCAACAATAGGACCACAGTTGCACCCACTCTGACTACGACCACAGTTACTACCACATGACCACAGTTGTAACTACCGATATAGGGCAACAATTGCAGCCATAAGACCACAGTTACAACCACAAGCACAGTTACAACCACAAGCACAGTTACAACCACAAGCACATTTACAACCACAAGCACAGTTACAACGACAAGCACAGTTACAACGACAAGCACAGTTACAACGACAAGCACAGTTACAACCACAAGCACAGTTACAACCACAAGCACAGTTACAACGACAAGCAGTTACAACCACAAGCACAGTTACAACCACAAGCACAGTTACAACCACAAGCACAGTTGCAACCACAAGCACAGTTGCAACCACAAGCACAGTTGCAACCACAAGCACAGTTGCAACCACAAGCACAGTTGCAACCACAAGCACAGTTACAACCACAAGCACAGTTACAACCACAAGCACAGTTGCAACCATGGAACCACAAGTGAAACCACCATATGACAAGAGATGCAACCATAGGACCACAGTTGCAACCACAGGATCACAAAACTTTGCAACCACAGTTTGCAATCAAAGGATCACAGTTGCAACCATGGAACCACAAGTGAAACCACCATATGACAAGAGATGCAACCATAGGACCACAGTTGCAACCACAGGATCACAGAACTTTGCAACCACAGTTTGCAATCAAAGGATCACAGTTGCAACCATGGAACCACAAGTGAAACCACCATATGACGAGAGATGCAACCATAGGACCACAGTTGCAACCACAGGATCACAGAACTTTGCAACCACAGTTTGCAATAAAAGGATCACAGTTGCAACCATTGAACCACAAGTGAAACCACCATATGACAAGAGATGCAACCATAGGACCACAGTTGCAACCACAGGATCACAGAACTTTGCAACCACAGTTTGCAATCAAAGGATCACAGTTGCAACCATGGAACCACAAGTGAAACCACCATATGACAAGAGATGCAACCATAGGACCACAGTTGCAACCACAGGATCACAGAACTTTGCAACCACAGTTTGCAATCAAAGGATCACAGTTGCAACCATGGAACCACAAGTGAAACCACCATATGACAAGAGATGCAACCATAGGACCACAGTTGCAACCACAGGATCACAGAACTTTGCAACCACAGTTTGCAATCAAAGGATCACAGTTGCAACCATGGAACCACAAGTGAAACCACCATATGACAAGAGATGCAACCATAGGACCACAGTTGCAACCACAGGATCACAGAACTTTGCAACCACAGTTTGCAATCAAAGGATCACAGTTGCAACCATGGAACCACAAGTAAAACCACCATATGACAAGAGTTGCAACCATAGGACCACAGTTGCAACCACAGGATCACAGAACTTTGCAACCACAGTTTGCAATCAAAGGATCACAGTTGCAACCGTGGAACCACAAGTGCAACCACCATATGACAAGAGATGCAACCATAGGACCACAGTTGCAACCACAGGATCACAGAACTTTGCAACCACAGTTTGCAATCAAAGGATCACAGTTGCAACCATGGAACCACAAGTAAAACCACCATATGACAAGAGATGCAACCATAGGACCACAGTTGCAACCACAGGATCACAGAACTTTGCAACCACAGTTTGCAATCAAAGGATCACAGCTGCAACCGTGGAACCACAAGTGCAACCACCATATGACAAGAGTTGCAATCCTAGGAACAAAGCTGTAGCAATAGGGTAACAGTTGCAACCGTAGGATCACAGGGCCAGTAGGTTACATGTTAATTCAAAAGAAACAGAAAACAGTTGTCCAGCCAGCTTCCATCATGCAAAGATTGTCTCCACATGCATGTTCTTTGTGCTAACTATCAAACATCAATCTGGAAGTGCTTCCTTCAGCCTCAGCCAATTGTGGCAGACTCGAAGGAGTATGGCTGGTCATCAGTGAATGCATACTCCTCAATCCCCAAATGCAGTTTTGGAACTGTTATCATGCAAGTGCCTGCATTCTTGCAAACTGTCATGCTGCACATGCCTTGCCAATGGACTGGCATGCACCAACATGTGCAAGCTACAGACATGCAGCAATCAAAAGAAAGAAGAACAGTTCGAAGTTGAACTTGGTGACTCTGATAATGGAGATGGCGAAGACGATGATTAAACTGATGAACCTATCATTCTGAGCTAAAGGTAAGTTGACGGGCGCCATCTTGAAAAATGGTGGATATATGAATGTCGGTGAAGATCCAAAAGTAATACATTTAAAATCGGTGTACTTGAAAAAAAAATGTTTTTTTGACCTTAACTAAAACCTATAAATTTACATCAAAAATATGGTTCTAGGTGAAGCAGTTATTATGATATTATGATTAAATAATTATTTGATTTGGAGGCCATTTTTAAAGATGGCTGCCAAGCCAATAAGCTACCACTCAGCAATGGTTATAATATCAAAATATATTCCACAGACGAGGACTATTTAAAATATCATAAATAGATCTTGCCCCCCCAAGATGGTACCAATAAGTGAAATTTGGAAGATAATGGAAGAAGGCACTAACGTCAACAAAGGAGCATGAACTGACTACCACAGCAACAAATTAATTATTATTAAAACATCTCCCAGCTGACGACAATAAAACACAACTTGTATCAAATGCTATTTTTGCAAAAATTGTGCATCACACACGAATTGTCCAACATGGTGGCAGAGTACCTCAAATAATAAGGCAAGGCTATAACCCATGAACTATTATTTGTGCTACTCTGCCTGCCATCGAAGACGATTACAGCAGTACCATTATCTAGGTACCATTTGATATTTATTTCAGATTCCTAATGATTTAGCAAGTTCCAAGTTGTCAACTATGTTGTGTATTACTGCATTCGGTTATCAGTGAGCTACGAGTGGAGTCAGTGGGGTACGAGTGGAGTCAGTGGGGTACGAGTGGAGTCAGTGGGGTACGCGTGGAGTCAGTGGGGTACGAGTGGAGTCAGTGGGGTACGAGTGGAGTCAGTGGGGTACGAGTGGAGTCAGTGGGGTACGAGTGGAGTCAGTGGTGGGGTACGAGTGGAGTCAGTGGGGTACGAGTGGAGTCAGTGGGGTACGAGTGGAGTCAGTGGGGTACGAGTGGAGTCAGTGGGGTACGAGTGGAGTCAGTGGGGTACTGACTGCTAAACTGTGTAAATTAAAGGGCCTAATCCTTAGAGGCTGTCACGAATGTGAAACTGCATAAATGACAAGCTTGTAACTTAATTAAATGGCCCTCTACCATGTTTTGAAAGGTCAGACACATCCACATCATAATGTCAACAGATATAAAAGTAATAACTGCATCTCTGTATTGGACATCATGCATGGTACATGCGTGTTTAATAATACAAAATGAGCTGCTCTTTCATGAGATTTACTGTCCTATTAGTATTACCAGCTTTGAGTTAACTAATTACAGCACCAAGCTAGGCCAGTGTTATTGTAAAACAATGCTAATATTAATTATTATTATCAAATTCACAAAAGACAACAAGAGAAAGATTTAAGTCTGGTCTTGTTATTTGAACTATAACTTGACCATAACTGCCACGTTATACCATGCTGCCAAATGTACACCCTCCCTTTACCTAACCCTGCTGGGAACATTTTATTTCTAGGTAAAGGGCACGTGTGTCAATTCATTTTTATGGAGTATCCATTTTCACAGATTTCTTACTGACTTAAAACTAGTTGATTCCCTCAAAAATAAAATTGCAACATCTGACAAAAACACCACTGCAGGTGGGGGTAACTCGGTGACAGCAAAATGTTTACTTTTTATAAAATAATTAAAATCAAACTGTAATGTTTTGTACAATGTGGCATTGCCAGACACATTTCAAGCATTGCTATCAATGGGACACAATTGGAGTCTGTACCCTCTTGCAACTAAGCTAAGCTATCATCATCAACATAAATCAGCCACTGAGGGAACAAACAGACTGGACACTAGGCTGACCAATACCTGTAGTGGACACCAACTGCCCCAAGGTCAGACAATGGGCCTGGTTTTACAGCTTCTCCATTAAGTAGGCCATTTGTCATGACTGCCACCTTGACAGACATTCCTCCAGACTGGGGTACCACATCGAAAAATTAGCACCACAATTCCATTAATCAATCCATATTAAGTCGTTCTTGAAAACGTTATATTTGTGTTCATAGAATCACTATCATTGGCCAAAAGTTTTACTAAATATAATTTTTTTTGAGACATTGTCCATACTTCAATAACAAGAGGACACGGACTGACCACAGTGCCCAGTCAGCAGTAGAACTGTTAAGAATAGGGTGGTAGGGGGTGAGGAATGTAGGGAATAATTTGACACACTTGTGGAGCGAAGTGGTCCTGTAGCTAGAGCATAGGACTGTCAGTTGAGAGAACACTGGGTTCGAATCCTGTGCAGTGATGCCAAACTCTGCTGTGTGAATGAGTACCTGGCTATTGACAGTGGTGG
This sequence comes from Paraescarpia echinospica, assembly GCA_020002185.1. Lineage (NCBI taxonomy): Eukaryota > Metazoa > Annelida > Polychaeta > Sabellida > Siboglinidae > Paraescarpia > Paraescarpia echinospica. Next base: position 36,670,035 of record CM034540.1, on the reverse strand, counting down.
CTATGTGTGTACGAATAGTCTTCATGCATTAATTGCAGCTTGGCCGGATGCTTCCCAGAGAAGTCGATATGGTATTTGATTGAACAAGAAATAAAGTGTAAAGCACTTTCAGCAGTTGTAATGACTGGATACTGCACTATATAAAAAACTTGTAGGGAAGAGTCTCCCATGGTGAGAGGAAGGATGAAGTGTTTAGAGAATAGGGTGGTAGAGGGTGGGGAATGTAGGGAAGAGTCTCCTATGGTGAGAGGAAGGATGAACTGTTTAGAGAATAGGGTGGTAGAGAATGGAGAATTTAGGGAAGATTCTCCCATGGTGAGAGGAAGGATGAAGTGTTTAGAAAATAGGATGGTCGAGGGTGTAGAATGTAGGGAAGAGTCTCCCATGGTGAGAGGAAGGATGAAATATTTAGAGAATAGGGTGGTAGAGGGTGGAGAATTTAGGGAAGAGTCTCCCATGGTGAGAGGAAGGATGAACTGTTTAGGGAATAGGATGGTAGAGGATGGAGAATGTAGGGAAGAGTTTCCCATGGTGAGAGGAAGGGTGAACCGTTTAGAGAATAGGGTGGAGAATGTAGGGAAGAGTCTCCCATGGTGAGAGGAAGGATGAACTGTTTAGAGAATAGGGTGGTAGAGGGTGGGGAATGTAGGGAAGAGTCTTCCATGGTGAGAGGAAGGATGAAATGTTCAAAGAATAGGGTGGAGAATTTAGGAAAGATTCTCCCATGGTGAGAGGAAGGATGAAGTGTTTAGAAAATAGGATGGTCGAGGGTGGAGAATGTAGGGAAGAGTCTCCCATGGTGAGAGGAAGGATGAAATATTTAGAGAATAGGGTGGTAGAGGGTGGAGAATTTAGGGAAGAGTCTTCCATGGTGAGAGGAAGGATGAACTGTTTAGGGAATAGGATGGTAGAGGATGGAGAATGTAGGGAAGAGTTTCCCATGGTGAGAGGAAGGGTGAACCGTTTAGAGAATAGGGTGGAGAATGTAGGGAAGAGTCTCCCATGGTGAGAGGAAGGATGAACTGTTTAGAGAATAGGATAGTAGAGGGTGGGGAATGTAGGGAAGAATCTCCCATGGTGAGAGGAAGGATGACATGTTTAGAGAATAGGGTGGTAGAGGGTGGGGAATGTAGGGAAGAGTCTTCCATGGTGAGAGGAAGGATGAAATGTTTAAAGAATAGGGTGGTAGAGGGTGGAGAATTTAGGAAAGATTCTCCCATGGTGAGAGGAAGGATGAAGTGTTTAGAGAATAGGATGGTCGAGGGTGGAGAATGTAGGGAAGAGTCTCCCATGGTGAGAGGAAGGATGAAATATTTAGAGAATAGGGTGGTAGAGGGTGGAGAATTTAGGGAAGAGTCTCCCATGGTGAGAGGAAGGATGAAATGTTTAGGGAATAGGATGGTAGAGGACGGAGAATGTAGGGAAGAGTCTCCCATGGTGAGAGGAAGGGTGAACCGTTTAGAGAATAGGGTGGAGAATGTAGGGAAGAGTCTCCCATGGTGAGAGGAAGGATGAAATGTTTAGAGAATAGGGTGGTAGAGGGTGGGGAATGTAGGGAAGAGTCTCCCATGGTGAGAGGAAGGATGAACTGTTTAGAGAATAGAGTAGTAGAGGGTGGAGAATGTAGGGAAGAGTCTCCCATGATGAGAGGAAGGATTAAATGTTTAGAGAATAGGGTGGTAGAGGGTGGGGAATGTAGGGAAGAGTCTCCCATGGTGAGAGGAAGGATGAAATGATTAGAGAATAGGGTGGTAGAGCGTGGAGAATTTAGGAAAGATTCTCCCATGGTGAGAGGAAGGATGAAATGATTAGAGAATAGGGTGGTAGAGCGTGGAGAATTTAGGAAAGATTCTCCCATGGTGAGAGGAAGGATTAACTGTTTAGAGAATAGGGTGGTAGAGGGTGGAGAATGTAGGGAAGATTCTCCCATGGTGAGAGGAAGGATGAACTGTTTAGAGAATAGGGTGGTAGAGGGTGGGGAATGTAGGGAAGAGTCTCCCATGGTGAGAGGAAGGATTAAATGTTTAGAGAATAGGGTGGTAGAGGGTGGATAATTTAGGGAAGTCACCCATGGTGAGAGGAAGGATGAACTGTTTAGAGAATAGGGTGGTAGAGGGTGGAGAATGTAGGGAAGAGTCTCCCATGGTGAGAGGAAGGATGAACTGTTTAGAGAATAGGGTGGTAGAGGGTGCAGAATGTAGGGAAAAGTCTCCCATGGTGAGAGAAAGGATGAACTGTTTAGAGAATAGGGTGGCAGAGGGTGGAGAATGTAGGGAAGAGCCCGAGCCCCCCCCCGATGACAAGAGGAAGGTTCCTCCCAGGATGACAGGGTCATAAATTCAGCCCCAGACTAGATAAAGTGGCAGTTGTATTTGGGGTGGGGCCATTTTTGCCACATTTTATTCCATGCATGGCATGTGGGATATGTTCTCGTATTACTTCACCACACCTCACCATGCTTGATGAAATGTTATTGTACCAGTTGGATGAAAACTGTGTAGAAAAATGTTTAGTTTACAATATTATTATTTTTCAACTGCACAAACATATATATAAGTTATAACAAGATTGTATATATACAATTTTACATACAGAGTGTATGTATATTCTAGAAAAAAACAGAATGGCAGATATACATTTGCTTAAGCAGGATTTATATTATTTTCAAAACAATCACTGTATAAGTACCTCTCTTATTTTTTTGTAGATGACACAAAAACATGTTTAGTGTCTGACAAAGATAACGAGGTAGAAATGTGTGTGTACTTTTCACATATAAATGTTATTATAGCCTTATATATTTTACATTTACAAGACCATTGTTATACATGTGTTAATGCATACACGGTCGCTTGTGTGACCGTATAATCAGTTTTAATCACCTTGTGTAGTTTTATATTGCTTGTAAATGTTGATCACATAAGACTCACAGCAAAATTAAACTTTATTAGTGCAAATGTAAATGCTCTCTTAAAGTGTTTTGAAATCAATACCCACATCATTTAAATCAAGCACACTTACTCATTCTAACACAAACTCAAAGTCGTTGGGAAATATTAAACCACACAACAATCAATGCACAAAAGCTGTAAATATTTGTATAACTACATAATTCCATTCGTCTTTATTGTCATGTCCATAGTGGGTGTTACACATCATTCTAAAGTAAACTCAGGTGGTGAATATTAACTGGTAACAAACACTATCTAAAGAACAAATAACTAGATTTGGAACAGCAGCAAATAACCATTCCCGTAGGCGTATGCTTCCCAATTCTGAAGGGTGTCTAATCCTCTGTGTGGCACCACCCTGTGTGTAATTTTGCGGAGCGTCTCTAGGGACTGATTCGCGAACCAGAATACCATTCCAATCCGCACGGATGTCTGTTCAGGCTTCAGCGTTTGAACGCAATCGCTGTATGTTTTAAGATTTCCTAATTTATTAGAGTTATAGTGATGAAAAACAAAGCGACTTATTCTTTTGTATAACTAACCGCTTGTTATCACCAAACAAATGACGGACCATACAATGGCGACAGAGAGTGCAAGCACTCCAATCCCGACTCCCATCCCGGGGCCGATTACGCCAGTCACTTGTCCAACAATCAAACCTATTTGATACCTCAATATGTTTATGCCGTCACTCGACATTGTTTCAGATATACAGTACATTTAATATTATAAAATATTGATTCGAGGGCACTTTTGAGACCCAAATAGCACTCCAGTTTGCGCCAACATGCGATTTATTAATATTGCTTGTTTCAAGTGTGGCGTGCAGTAACCCGCGACCGCAGAGGCGCACGCTGATTCAAACCTGAGTGAGCACTATTCCTGAAACGATGTGGAATGGCGGAATACACACATTGAGGTATAACATTTAGGCACAACTGTCATAATGCCGAAATCGGGGTGGGCCCAGATTCTACATGTCACAATTAAGTGTCCGTAAAGTAATGCACGTTTAAATCTGCTGCCTATTGGCTATTCCAATACTGTCGTCACCACAGTCAGGTTTCCCACCACCAAAATTCAGGAGCTTCCAAAGTGAGTTGTGGCTTCCTCGATATCCTTAGCTTAGCCTTAGGAGATCTCCCAATGTGACATTTACATGCATGCCAAGGCATCTAGCAGACTAGCACGCCCTCTCATAAGTCAGGAAGGCTGCTCTAACTTCCAAAACTACATCGATTAACAAGGGAAAACATCAACAAATAAAACATTATATTGTAAGAAAGCACGTTATTTTGTTACTAAGTTCATGTTAGTATCAAACTGATTATAATAACAACCAGGTTTACATGGGTTGTATAAGTTGTGATATTTAGCAAAGAATACTTACAATTAAAAAAGAGCAATAAGTGGGACCCTCGCTACAGGCTTGGAACCCCCTCAAAAGTAGGCTGGGGTCCCGAGGACCATTAAACACAAACATCCAGGTAAACCCCTGCTGATCCCTTTACTCAAGTTGACTAAAATGTGAATACCCCACCAATATGCTACCAGACCTCACACCTGTCAGATCTTTTAGCATGAAGGGTTGAGACAAGCATAATTCTGAATAAAGTACATAGTTTCAAAACAAACAAAACAAACAGTCAGGGTAGTTAGTTTAGAAAATTGGCTTTTGGGCTTTTTTCTTATTGGAATTCATGCAGTCTATAAAACTTACAAAGGAATACGTACCAAGGTCATTTTCACAGTTTCTCCCACTGTAGGGAAGAGGACAGTTACACCTGTAGCCGTCTCCTAGATTGGCACACGAGCCCCCATTCTGACACGGGTAAGTCCAGCAAGGGTTCGGGGTGGCAGCATCTGGCAAAAGTAGGAACATAGTTAACAGGTATTCCTATTGCTTGATGTGTGCTCAGGACAGGTCTAAATTATAATTGTAATCATAAGTCAATTAACTACAATCAATGACATTAAAAAAATGTAAAATACAAGTAATCAAAACTAACGGTTCTTCTAACAATGGTACATATTAATAGAATGTAATCTCGATAAGTAAATATGATATCTTTACATGACATAGAAGTGAAAGAACATTTATAATGTACTATTTACGTGGGTAATGTGACACAACATAATTGTAATATTTACCACAAACATCTGATTTTGTAATGCGCAATTCTCATTTTAAAATTTGCATTCTACTCCATAATTAGCAGACTTTTATAATAATATTATAAAGTTGCTGTGCTTTTTATAGATCATACCAAAAAACATTGTGTGTTCTGGGATTTATCTTGAAATTAAATAAAAAAATTGTATTAAAGTTAAAACCAACACACATTTTATTTTAAAAACCATTCAAATGCATTTACAAATGCAACTATATAACATTTACACTTAAATACGATCCTGAAAAATTGCATTAACTTTTGAATAAATTTTAACATACATGTGCATTTAAACAAGTTGACACACATAAATTTGTTAACAAACCCGACCACTGTGACATTAAGATCCAACTACAGTCCCTGGATCAGGAAGCTTTATTATCACCACACTCCCACATGTGTACACAAAATACCTTGTTAAAATACTCCCCCATTGCGTGCCAACATACAGATACCTACTTTGTGCAATTAAACCTGCCATTAAGAATTCCAAATGAAAGCAGTTGCCTTCATTTGCAACTCAGCATCCTGAAAGACTGGAAATTGACACCATTAGCAGTGTGAAATACTAAAGTGATGCTACGCCCTGGCTGTGGACATTGAACCTTTGACACAGCTCATTTGAATGGCACTACTGATTGGAACATTTGATACTATCATTTACAAAAGCGCTATTATGGACAGACATATTATGTAATTGTCAGTGGTTGATCTAAATGTAATCTTTCTTTAGGAACACAAATATTTAGATTGACATGAAAGTGAGGCAAGAGGCAGTGTGGAAATTTCAAGAGCGAACACAGCTGATAAACATGGGATATCCTACAAAAACTCTGCTATGGTCTGAGACCGTCTGTTCCTCATTTTTTTTTAATAATCTTCTTAATACTAGAATAAACATTATTAATATGTTGAAAGCATACTTACACCATACACCCTAAATAATGTTTGCAACATAAATATTTCAACCATGAAATGTTTAAATTGAAAGAAAACATTCATGTTAAACACTCACCCTACTGACAATAAAAGCAGGTCTACCTATACACGATGGTTCCGCAAGACCGTTTGGTGTTCAGCAAGTTTGCTGTTTTCCATATTCAAGACAACAAAACATTTACTTGCATGATTTATAGCATAACATAGTTTTCTGGGCCATAATATTTCATGATATATTATTTAATATGAACTATATATAATATGATGAAATATAAGAACATTTTGTTAATTTTCACAATTATGTACATGTATACATTTTAAATCCTTTAAATTTGCAGGGTGTTCACACTGGAAACTGCACCTTTATCAATCTCATTACCATTTTGAAACAATGTGCACAGGAATTACATGAAAACAAGACACACCATCAACTTACCACATCCTTCGACGGTGCGTAGTTCCAACGGGCACTGCCCCCATAACACGTTCTCCGCATTCGTGTCCGAATCGCTCAACTTGAGACCTGGTCCCTCCTGTATGCACCCACTGAATCCTGCTCCCACCTGGATCCGACTTCCCCCAGTCAGATCCAGGTCCCATAGGTACCTCCTGTAGGTACTGTTCGACACCAACTTCTTATATTTGACCACTGATCCCTGTTCAATACTGAGGTAAATCTCCCCTTGAATAAATAAACTGTCGATGGTGTACCACTTATTGTTTCGCAGCGTATCCGCGCCGATCGTCACATTGTCTACGATACTCTCCGCTCTCCAGCTCATCTCCAGCGAGCCGTTCTTTGTGAGCGCCATGCGTAGGAAGTTGCCCGTGGCACCCTGCTGGTATATCAGCTGGCCGTAGGAACACGTCCGGAAGCTAAACGCTATGTGGCTGCGCATGTGCAGTGTGTTTGATAACGTCACACTCGAGCCAAGTGTCTCGTTGAAATACGCACGATTCTGGTGGCTGGGGGCACTAGTGGTCACACTCTCGCCATCTACCATGTGTATCGTTAAGTAGCCAACTGAAAAACACAACATGTACATTTATATACATGTATGACAACAATGAAAAACAGAAATGATATATTATAATATAATGTTGTAGGATCGGGCAAGCATTGTTATAAAATGCAAATTATGACCTAATATAACTTCTTAATTAATACCTTGAATCTCATAACATTATACCTGTCTAAGGACAACAACATAAACAATTAGTAAGCAATATATGAGATGGATGTCAATGATAGTTTTTGAGATATCATGTTTTAAAAATGAGGAAATGTGTTGTTTTGACAGTGCAGGACACAAGCACAAAATTGAAAAATATAACTCAGGCAAATAACAATACGAACCCCTGAAAGATAAATTTGATACGTGGACATTAAAACAAGTTTCATTGAGCTACGTCACGTTGTTTGGTTTTATCTGACGTTTTGTGAATGGGTTTCCTTTCCCTGTTCACCTTGAGTCAGGGAAAATTGTCAAAACTAAAACGGTTTTAGTCCTGAAACCTGAACAACCATTACAACATAATAAAGTAATTACATGAAGAAATAATGGGATATTTCTAATGTACTTTAGTTAGAGAGTTAAGTTCTGTAGGAAATATAGCTTACTTTGCATATAAGCATAACTGTTTTATTTATAAAAACAATATTAAATTAAAATTACCTGTAATCGCATACTTAACACAAACTTTGTAATTTTGTAAAGTTGGATATTCGTTTTAAAATATATCAGTGTACATTTCAAAATGATTTGGTCACATAACAAATGGAACAACCAACATTCTTACAAAAGCTATTATCATCGATCTCAGCTCGCCGTGCATTCCACCATCGACACTACTTTATTATATATTATCTTTACTTTAATTTGACATAATACATATAAAATATATATATGTGTTAAGTCCTGATGAAATGAGTCGGATGTACAGATTTGTCGAACGTCAAGAAATGCCAAAATGTGTTGCAACCGCAATATTTATGATTGTGCGTTTTTTCAATAAACTTGGTCCTTAATATGTATATTATCGACTGACGTCGCTATTTTGTTAAATGTGCGTTTATTTGCTGTTTATAGAGTAGTTTTCTGATAGGTGTGTAAAATGTCATGCATGAATTCGCTAAAACAAAGCCGAAAACGCAACATTTGTAACACAGTTTTTCACGGAAATTATGGGCTGTCCCTCAACGTTTTGATACCGCCAGAGAGCGCTGGATGTCATCTTTCTAAATATAGTGAGGTCGCCTTGACCTGGTTTGAATTTAGCCAATAGGAGGGCTTGACGTGCGAGCTATGATGTAAACATTCGACGACTCAGATTCAGAAATTTGTAATAGCAGGTCATCCGACGAGGATGACCATTTTGATGACCGAAGGAACGACTTCGACGATGCCATGGAAATGGCTGCCGAGACTGAGGACATAGTTTTTGACTCGGTGGACGAAGAACTGGCCAAAGTTTCAGGTATGCATGCTATCGAAGTGTGTATATTATATACACTATGAAATTATTATTTGAATGTCGGCTCACTGTCTGTGGTTCGTTATATTTATATGAACAGTGGCACAGGCCATTGTCATGATTGTATTTGGGTGAATGCATGTGCACGTTATCAGGCCATCAGGGTGAGATCATGACAGATTACTAATTAATTAGATCGTTACTATAACCAAGCCTAATAGACTATGCTGATATGAGTTTCATTAAACTGGTGTTAGTCAGGGCTTGACATAGAGTAAATTAAAGTTGTGACTTTCTGTGATATGGAGGAATGATGTCAGACATACTGATACACCACTGGCACTGATAGTAGGATAGATTTTTTAATTCCTTATTATTATTATTAATATAGCCTAAATTTCCATTTGTGTCTACAATAATGTTTTTGGCGTAACTCTTAAAAAAACAGATACTTTACGCATTTCAAAGGGACATAAAATGATATTGCATGTCGTGGCAATGTTTTGGGTGAGACCACTGCCGACCTACACTGTGCAAAACAAGAACTGTTTTGTCCCGTGGTATTGTGCATGGAAGGTCGCCATTGGTCTCCACCAGTCCATCACACTCAACTTTCTAGTTGTGTGACACACAAAGTTTGCCCCTGATGCTTGCTTTGGGCTTCTCAAGCGGGCATTCAAACGACACGCAATATCGTCGCTGACTGAGCTCGAGTCTGTGGTAAATGGGAGCGCCTGTCTGAATTCCACCCAGTTGGTTGGCAAAGAAGTCGTCCCTGTGGCAGACTGGCAAGCACACCTCCGTCCCCACTTCAAGGCACTGCCAGGCATCAAGAAGTACTTTAACTTTAGGTACATTCAATGCCATCTATTTATCCCAGTAGTATCCACAATATCAGTCATTTAATAACAGTAAATTAAAGGAAATAAATGCTATGAATGATAAATAAAGCTTTACATAAAGGGTTCTCGTCATAGGTGAGTTGGTGTGTTCATAAGAAAATGTTTGTTTATCGTTACTGTATTTACATTACAATAATTGTGTTACTTGACTCTTATAATAATGTTACTTGACCCATGTATGCACGGCTGATACATTGTTGTTTTGCATCCATCTTTTTTGTGTTTGTCTAATATAAAACCAAGGAAAACATATTTGCCTGTTATGACATTATGCCTGTATGCAATGAAAGATGATCAACAATTATTTAAACTGTGTTAAACACTGTTCACAGGTTTGATGCGGCCAGCCCTGGTGTGGTCTTTGTAAAGACAACATGCAACAGCCCCGAAGAGCGCTTCGAGTTCCTGGTTTGCAGCGATGCCTTGCTGCCTTCTGCACCACCAGTCGCCATCAAGCCACCCGGCCTCAGTTACAACCGCCAACACTACCTCCACACAAACATTCGTCCGTTTGTGAAGGATCTGTATAAGGACGTGCTGTGTCCAAGCCCCCTGAGAGGGAGGATGCCCCTGTGGCGGGGCCATCTACTGCCCCCGTGGCGGGGCCCTCCACAGCTCCCGATGCTGTCGCATCCACACCACGCAGAGGAGGTGTACGTGGCCGAGGTCGCCGTCCTCGCCAGCCTTCGCCACCACCTTCTCCGACCCAGGCATCTGAGAACTCGTGGAAGTGCTCGCAGGGGACGTGGCAGTCCTGGCAGGGGACAAGGCAATGCTGGCAGGGGTCGTGGTGGTGCCAGTGTGGGAAAATGAGAATAAACTCACTGACTGGTTTTGTGAGTCATATAAACTTGCAGCAGTTTTCTTTTGCAATTTTATTTTGTTTTTGTTTGTAGCAATGAGCTTCACTTATTAGGACAATGTCGGTTTATAAATAAATGCATTTACCCAACAGACCAGACTGTTTTTGTGTGTGCTGTAAAATTCGTAAAAACATACCACTCCACTAGTATACTTGGAACAGTCTTTTGCTCATAACTTTTTTAATATCCCATACATTTTGTTCATATTTTCAGATACTTAAAAGGATATTACTATCTAAGATGGTGCAGAATTTCAAAGAAATCCGTTCATGGTAACTAAGGTACTTTTCAGTAAACGTACCAAAACTTCAAACGGCTTTTTCTCAATTTGAACATTTCTACCCTATGTGTGTTCATTGTGACATAACTTCAGCTAGGATTAGGCTGCGCCCAAAATATATGTATCATATTAAAGGGAATAAAAACATCTATTGCTCGAATTCATGTTATATTACATCCTGGATTGAACCGGCGTCGCCCAATTGTAAAATAAATGACAAGTAACCAACGCGCCTACCCACTGAGCTAGCGGGACCAACGGAAACTTTCTGACTGATTTAAGTTGTTATGATAAATTGTACAACTCCTAGTGATATTATGAGATTATATACGTTACTTTATGTAAACTTTGTGTACACATGGAAAAAGGATTTTAGCTAATGCCTTATTTTTATTTCTTTTAAAGCTGATTATATGCTCTTTCCAACGGTATATATATAACTCAATATTTTTAAATTTGTACATGTGATTCATTTCGTTAGGACTCGACACATATATACAGTACATTATTTCTAAAGTAGAGTAAATAGATATTATATATAAATATAATTTCCCATGCGTTTCTGTAGATCGTAAACGCAATTTGAAAGTCGGCCTAAATACTAAATAGCAATGACAAGCCAACATATTCTCGCTGGTCGGACATGGGTGTAGAACCGCCATTTGCTGACATTCCTGTTATTTACTATATTTCGTAATGCCCTAGTAGTTTTTAACATAAAACACACATAGTATAACATATTCGATCATGTAAAGTGGGATAACAAACAGCGAAAATAGCACAAAGAATGTTTAGCAAAATGTCAGTTAACGATTGACATCGCGTGCCTCTCACACCAAAGATCGACTTGTACTAGCACCCATTGGTAAGGTTGTGTGTATTAGTATATTTTATCGCAATGGTGAGATCCCTTTTAATGGTAAACAAATACTCAAATTATTCGCTACAAGTTATCAGTACAATATTATTTGTTGTGTAGATCATATTTGTTTGCAGTCAGGAACCACAATATGCCGAAATATCTGGCATATGCATCAAATAAAATATTAGAAACTTAACTAATGGCACGAGTAGCGGGCGAGCTACCAAAGCAGCTAAAAGTGTCGATACTCGGGTAAAATTCGCAAATCTTTCTTTCTTAAGTGTCGGTACGGCAACAAATTAAATGTAATTTTCACAAAACAACATTTATATAATTCCAAATTTAATGCTGAATCGACTGGTGATAAGAACTAGACAATCTGATGTGAAACAGTGAAGTTATTAACAAAAGATGACAGCTACACATTGGCCTATGTTACATTCGCATTTTCTTTGTTCGGACAAGTGTGTATCACTGCACTATTCGGTTGAACTACCATTCCTCATCAATATAAACTTTATTCTGACTAAATATGACTAAAGTAGTCGCGGCATGAGGTCTGTGAAGAAGCATGATTTACGCGTAATTTGTTTACTTGACCTGAGCGCAGTGTTACTCTCAGCGCCAGTGTAACAACATAGCATCTTAACACAGGCAGCATGTCGCCACGGCCGGTAGATTGTTGATTCATCATTCATGGGTTGTTTTGGAAGCCTACTGAACTCATAGTTTTTGAATTATCATAACAACATTTTATGTATGAACATACAACATTTAGTGGTGCAAATTTTATTTCAATATATATAATCGCAAGGGCTGGAGTACAAACTGAAATAGGTCAATTTCACTTAAAAATCCTTGCCCAAGCCTATATATTATAAAAAAAAATAAACTTCAGTCGTGAAAGTTTCTAGATATTCAAATAACTGAGCTCTGTAATTAAATTGGTTAGAGTAATGACTGACAGATTATGTGAATCTACTTTAAAGCTGCCAGTACTAGTATTAATAATATATAATACAAAACAGTGAATTCATGTAATAAAATGTTAAAATGAAGAACAACCCACCTCTGATAGAGAAACTGTAAAAATACATAAAACTAAAGGACAGAATAATCAAACTGTATTCAGTGAAGTACAAATTTCTCTAATTAATACATCAATACAATTACCGAAACTTTTCAGTAAATGAGTTCTATTGAAGCTTAACATCCAGCTCTATAGATCAATCCCCTTAAAGGCGTCTACCAATTTAGGAGGCGTGCAACCTGTTAATCCAGCCTATGACAACATAAGTTGATGCCGCCTACACAGGCATAGTTTCTGTCTAGTGGCATTGTGTGTGGCCAGGTGAAAATAGCCAGGACTGGCACTGAAGGGGGTCACACTGTTAGTTTTCCTATCGGCAACCATGTTAACGTTTTGTCTGATTATAAGAAAACATAACCTACACAATTTCTTAAACTTGCTATTATCATCATCTCATTGACATGCTGGTCGAGTTTAATCAAAATCTAATATTTCTAGCTCTCGTGAAATGCCCATCAATATTTACGAATGGATGCAGGCAGTAATCCAGCTAAAGGGTCAACTAGCCAAATTGCTGCCAAATACCGTTCCGCTTAGTAAAATCAGCTAAAAGTACACCATTTTACTGTCAGCAGGTTCTACAATCACACCTGGAAATCTGATTACTAAAATGCACAAAAATAATTTCTCAAAAATACACTGCACTTTTTTTGTCTGCAATGAAACAGGAAGTCTGTGTCATGACCCCTGAAGAGGACAAGACCTACATACACCATGCCAGCCTACAAGCCATACATCAGAGAACAAACACACTCAGACAGACTTGTTCCCTTCAGAGGTCTACAAATAACCCTTGCGTTGTCGCTAGTTTATCTACACTCTAGCATGTGCCCTTCCTAAGCATGACCAGACATTATTTCCCCAGCCTCACTTTCCCATGACCTGATATTTCAAGCACATTTTTTATTGAAACAAACAAATCTACAGGCAGGTTTAACATGTTAGTGACAACATGTCATGAGTAATTCCTGGCACAGACCACAGCCTACACAAAGATTAGTTACCCAAGTATGACAGGAATCCAAAGATGATTTATTATGTGCATAAAACATGTTTCACTTGTTTCCCACACAGCTGAACGGAGAAGTATCACAGAATAACCAGTATCCATAGACTGCTACCATGAATGAGTGATTGACTTCCAATGTCACACTAAATGTCTACAGGTGTACATGTACATATAATATCCCCATTCAACATAAAATAAAGTGCTCAAAATTCTTACAGTTCACGGGATCAATGTTTATTCCTGCCTTAATAATTAGGTGCAATTTTTTATAATAAACAATTTAACCATAATTGCCCAGTGACAGAACAGAGAGATAAAATACTGTCCTGTGGTTTTGTTTGTTTAGATTACATCAACAATCTCTAAGAAGGCTCATAAAGTTGCATGGATATTTTGTAAACAGCAGAAGTGTGTCCATTACTGAAAACAGTTTCCCACGAATAACTGGATGGAAAGTTTTTTTTTTTAGTCATAACTGTATACTGAATTCACAACAAATTAAATGTTGAATAAACATGTACAACAGCCCAGCTACACAATTAGAGAACTACAGAAAGTTGGCCAGCAATGTGAAAGAGAAGCCTGTGGAATGTTTCCAACAAAAGGTGCCACTTATAATGCCCATTCGCAATCTCATCTACAAATTCTTGGCTGTGGTTTAATCCTACCAGTGTATTCTGGTTGCAGATTTAGGAAGTGATAATGAGTATTCAGGAAGCAACTGTACACTCATTGACTGCCCCAATCTTCAGGGGTCATCTCAAAGTGAAGCCACGAGTGATGGCGGTGACTGGTTCATTCACCACCCCCTATATTAACAGGGAACATTCCTTTTAATTAAAATATATTCCAACTTATAATGGCGAGTCTAAGCAACAAGTTGCATTTGCCACTTAGACTATTACGCCAGTCATATTGTAGTGAAATACAACCATTGGCATAATGTTCAATTATGCAGCAGTTCTTACTAAATGTTATACTGTCATTTGTTTTAATTTAGTGATGTTTAAATTCTACTCTAGGAGTAAAATAAGTAAATTATGACTGCGATAAACTAACATGAGGGTAATTAAAAAATGGTGTTTAGTATGCACATTGCACTGGAACTAACACTAATATTGTTACTACTAATTAACACTATCAATTATCGACAATGCATACTACTGAATAGTAAACATCTTTAATTCTAAAACATGATGTCTACCCAGTCTTCATGAAACAAGACCATCAAATGACTTCTGAACTCCTTACGTCATCTTCACACCAGCAACTTCTTGACTAGGTCATTCATCAGTAATGCCACTTGAGATGAATAATTAAACAGACATCAATTAGTTAATGGGGAAACTGTTGGCAGTTGTATGAACTTGATACATCCTGCTGCAGTAGAAACAAGTTCACACAATGCGGGCTCCAGACGAGTCCCCACTCCAGACTGCCTCAATAACAAGGCAGGCTGGTGGCATGCAGAAGGAGGCGTTGCTTGGCCCTTTAACTAAAACAGACCATCTTTTGGGTACAACCGTTCCCAGTTGCACACTCCATATCCACAGCTTCCCTGCTCAGATTGGAGACATCATTCACACATCTAGTGAATAATTATCTAAAAAGTAACATAATATAAATGCTCGACATTACATGAAACCAATGCCATATAACCGAGAACCACCTCCCCCAATACTATGTGAAACTTCAAATTATATTGACCTCTGATTTATAACTGTCTAATTTCCTCATCCTTCATGTTGTGACAAAATGACAGCTAACCCCCTTCCTAGTTCCTATCAAGTATCAATATAATTGCAGAATATGGAATGTGTGTTTTGTAAAAGCAGTTTTACGTCAAGAAATAGTGTATTTCATGTTATTTCTTCCATTCACAGAGTACCAGATAGTTCGTAGAGTTATCTTATTCAACTGGAGCTGGACAAGTTGTGTTCTTTGTTTGCTACTTAGATCTGTACATAGAGGTTCATCCACAGCTGTACTTGTCAATCTTTCACGAGAGTCCAGTAACTCTCCTGGGGCAGCACTGTTTGACAGATTAGGTATTATTATCCTGCGGTCAAACAGGTGTACCACACAGGGCATCTTTGGGACAGAGCTGAGGAGTAGACAGAAAGATTTTCCAGAAGGCATGCCTGGCACATTAACTTATTGCAGGGTAACAACAAGTAGTCAAAATGGCCTTTATAAAGTTCTGCATATTATCTGGATTCCAATTTGACACAAAGATGCTGTTTTCACAACAAAATGTGACAAAATTATTTTCAGAGTTACAAAGGGGAAAGTTGTTTGAGAAGCATTTGCTTCAACTTTAACTCAAATACACACCTTCCTTAGTAATGCAATGTAACTTATTTAATTAATTGGATATTTTAGCATTTAATTTATATGTCATTTTATTCTGTAAAGTGCTAAAAAGTGCTATATCTTAAGAAACATAATTATTATTATTATTATAATGATACCCACAACAACATTTCTAATCTTGATTGATGTGGAACAATCCCTTGTGGCATATTTAATTTAGAATTGTAATAATAACATTTTCGTTCATCACAGAAATGTCAAATGTTGTTCAAAAATGGTTGATCATATCATTTTTCAAAAAGAACGTTTTACAATTTTCCAACCAATTATCATACGCCCAATTATGGTCACTGTGTAGCATAAAGTTAAACTATTTTAGTTAGTCTGGAAATGTCACTCCTAACCTAACTGACATATTTTGTAGGTATCTCATTGAAACACATTTCAAAAATGTTCATCACATTTAAAGACAAAGAATTATGTTTTATGATGGGTTTCCTTGTGGACTTATAAATAAACTGTATGTCTTAATGAAGAGAACCTCAGGGCACACTACTAGGCTGCTACTGGGTGTATATTTAAGTGCAATCAAGCATCAAATGAAGTGTCACAAAACAGCAAACCGGAAACATGATAAGCAAAAACACCCACAGCCTGTCAAACCTGTTCCTTTCAACTTTCATCAACCGAGAAACATGTTTTGCTTACAATGACAATTTATGCAGTTGACTGTTTAGAGTCTGTAGTTGTGATTCATCCAAGCTACAGTGGATTCTGACTCAACTACAAAACACTACAGTATATCACCAATGGTGTCCTGTCTGGATGTGACTCTAACAATCTTTGCTCTCATCTTTCAAATCCATTTTCTTTGAGAAAGTCCTGAAGTACTACATTTTACATCTAAACGAAGAAAAGGTAAGTCTTTATGCAGCAATAGAAATAAGCCAAAATGTTCACTTGTCCACCGGACAAGTTAGTTTTGAAATCTCCTTGTGTGCAAAAATGTTCACTTGTCCGACTAGTTGTCGCAGTGAATCAAAGCTTTGAAAAAAACGTTAACAAATTATTTAATTTTAAACAATCTTCCTGCTGTTGGGCACAGTCTGATCTCAAATGTATTTTTTTAAATACTCGTTTAATTGCAAATATTTCCCAGGCCATAAAATGATTAACAACGTTTTTCATCATGAATATAAAAAGGACACGTATCATATGATGTTTCAACAAATATTTTTAGAGATGCTGAGGAAATGGAAATGTGTACTTGTACTGTCAATATAAATATTACAACTATTATGATAGATACAGATAGGAATATTTCCTTGCGATTTTTCGTAAAGTTGCAAGAAACTGCTGCCAACAAATAACATGCACTGTCAGACGTTTGCGTCAGTTTGTCGTTAAAAAATCCCACCCCTCCACCCAGATTACAACCAATGCAAAGCCAGGAAGCACAATTTTGTCACATAAACTAAATTAATGTGATATTACCACGTAAATTGCTTCTGGACTCACTTACATTCATAGGACTCGGAAAGGTAACTTGCTATATTTTCAAAACTAATGTGATATTGTTTTAGTCAACGTATACGTACTTCAGTAGGTGCAAAGTTCTGTATTTTACAATCTGAAGATAAATTTCATTTGATCACCAGCAAATAAATTGTTGTTTCCACAACTGTTGCTTAGATCTGCTGATACATTTGTACGAAAAGAAAGTAGATTAGAAAATAATAAGATTTCCATGCAATTCAACAAACTGCAAGTAGCAGGTAGACAAGGAAGCCATTGACTTATCAACAGTCTAACAATGTTTCATTTATTTGTAGCCCGCCCATATCAGATATTTACCAAATTTTATTTTATACATATCCATATTGCTTGCATTAACATAATCATTACCAGTTATTATCATCTGAAGAAGTACTTCCACATCATGCCCTATCTATGTTGTTATTTTACTAACTATTTTTATACTGTCTAGTTCAGCTACCTTCATTAAAACTGTTTACTTAGATCTGGTTTATTCCAGTTATTTGGTGTCCAAAGGCGTAGTGTGTGCACAATTAAAGGAATAACTGCAGTCAAGTTAATAAAAAATAGTTTTGGTTAACTGTAGAGAATACTAGCCACTAGGTAGGGATTTTCTTAACAAAAAAATTTATTTGAAATGAGCGGAAACAAAATTGATTGAAGACATTCCTATGCTCTTCTATTTGGCAGGAAAAATATTTTCATTTTGTAAGAATGGAATTACCAGTAGCCACCTGTCACAACATGACTGCAAAAGATGAAAGTCCAGACTCCCAGTAAACTAATGAGTGATCATAATGTCCCCTCACTTGGGGAAATACCAAGGTGGTGGTTCATGGGGCTAGTCTAGACTTGAATTACAGAAGCCACAGGGTTCCCAGGTCTAACAGCTATGTGCACAGCCTAGACTTATCCAAGATAATGCAGTTTACCAAGAATAACCTACATCTATGCAAGCAATTGGTTTGCCTTATCCTATTCATGCAGTACTATGTGTGTTCATAAGGGCTTAGGGCATGGGTGAAACTGTGCCTACAATCTCCACACTGTTGTTTCTAGGCGGGCCAGATGATACAGCTGGCAGTGAATGGGACAGAAATCAACTCCATGTATGATACAGAGGTAGTATTTTTTGGTAGCTATATAAGTGACGCATCACCACCTGTAGACCTTACGAAGGGAAACAATCTAGAGGAAGACCAGCGAGATGGTGGACAGATGAACTTGATAAGTGCTGGAAGGGCACTATCTGGCAGAGGATAGCGCAAGACAGGCAAATCTGGAAACGACATGCTGAGGCCTTCGCCCAACCACGGGACACTACGGCTGCACAATGATGATGACACAAGTGAAGATTAACATGCTAAAACCTGAGAGGTTGCGGTTGCAATATAGCCCCTGAGCAATATTCTAGATCTATCTGTTGTACACAGTAGCTGGATGTCACCCGTCACACATGACTATCCCGACCGAGTGAGGTCCCGTCAGAACAACCGTTCACGCTGTTAAAGTTATTATAGATCTGTGGTTCATGATATTACATGTATATTTTTTACACAAAACATGTACATGCAAATATATATGGAGACACACCATGCAATTGACACAATGCAGATGCACCTGTATGCAAGCATAAATACATCAAGACTGTTGAGAAAACGAATTGTTGAAAATGACAAAAAAAACACTGTGGTATTATATTACCCTCTTCACTAGACATGGAGACTCACACAGCTATTCCGAAATGTGAGAAACATCCAGCGCCATGTACATTTGATATATGATTACATGGAGTTATAAAATGTCAGGGTGTACACTATTAACCATGCATTTAACAGGCACAAGTTTCACGTTAACTGTGTCTGTTAGAACTATTGTACTGGGTAATGTCTAAACAGTTGCATGACATGTTTCCTTACCGAAACATAACAATGTACTCAAAACATCTTGTAAGGGCAAATGATAAAACAAGCAGTCTATGGTTGATGGAGTAGGGATGCCAGACATATGGCGGGGTGGGGGGCTAACAACAATGTCGTGGGTATAGAGCAGACAAAACTCCTCATGGACAAAACCCCTAGCAGTCATTACAATAAATATTAGATATATATATATATATATATAGATGTGAAATCGTGTGTTCATGGTTGGAGTATAGACTTATAAGTACAGCACCATAATAAGGTGATAAGAGAAGCATTCATTGTGTAATAACAACGACCATAACTAATTCAATTCTGAAAATGTTTACTAAGTCATGGAATATAATTCTAAGATGAAGTTATTTAACCAAAGCACATACAGAGACATCCGTGGTGTCATCCTCAACATGCATATATATATATATATATATATATATGTTTACATGTAATTTAAGGCAGCTGCCCAATTCCATCCATTTTTTAAAGTTGCGCCATTCAAATGCTGCTGGACTGAACCTGGGAAAGGTTAAAAGCCTGACTGTTCGAGACCATGATGTCACCCATTTATATGCACTTTCTTTATATTTTACATGCCGCGCATGAATATAATCAGATATGGTGCCCTTAGTAGGTTAACAAACGGAAAATGGAGGGAAACTGAAAGCTGATTTCCTGCCAGTTTGTGAAATATATGTTAGTTTGTTTTAGTAAATCATAATAACTCTGGCGCACATCTTGCGGTTGACATCATGGTTTCAATGGTCCAGCTATTAGACATACCCGCCTGAACCTGGGAGGGAGAGAAAACATCTGACCCCCCCCCAGGAATCCCTGCCCTTCCCTGCCTCCAGGGAAGGGAACAGGTGCACCGCTGTGTCTTATATATATATATATAAATCAAGGCCAGACTTCCACAGCCCCACAGGAACATGTAGAGGACAGCTGCTGGATGGCTGTCTAAACACTGCCATATCTTATACCAGAAAGGAAAGTCACACTTTAAAACCAATCCTGACAACTTCATTAAAATCACTTGGAATAAAACCATCAATGAATCAGACAAAAAACTTGACTAAGTCTATCTTTGTTTAAACTTGCTCTGCTAACGTTATTCACCCTTTTTAAATGCAAATTCCAAAGATGAAACAACATTTAGTATAGGATGAAATAGAATGACTATCACAAGCATCCCACAAGTAGAAGTAGTGAAATAGACAGTGAATTTCATCTATACCATCCCACAAGTAGAAGTAGTGAAATAGACAGTGAAGTAGCATATATAGCATCCCACAAGTAGAAGTAGTGAAATAGACAGTGAAGTGGTATATATAGCATCCCACAAGTAAAAGTAGTCAAATAGACACTGAAGTAGCATCTATAGCCTCCCACAAGTAGAACTAGTGAAACAGACAGTGAATTTCATCTATACCATCCCACAAGTAGAAGTGGTGAAATAGACAGTGAATTTCATCTATACCATCCCACAAGTAGAAGTAGTGAAATAGACAGTGAATTTCATCTATACCATCCCACATGTATAAGTAGTGAAATAGACAGTGAAGTAGCATGTATCGCACCCCACAAGTAGAAGTAGTGAAATAGACAATGAAGTAGCATTTATAGCATCCCACAAGTAGAAGTAGTGAAACCGACACTGAAGTAGCATCTATAGCATCCCACAAGTAAAAGTAGAGAAACCGACACTGAAGTAGCATTTATAGCATCCCACAAGTAGAAGTGGTGAAATAGACAGTGAAGTTTCATGCCCATACCCTCCCACAAGTATTGAAATATATCGTGAAGTTGCATGCCCATATTCTCAGTCAATGAGTCAACTAGAAATAACTGACAGAAGGATAATCTTTGTGTTCGCGTGAACCGCTATGTAGACTATCTGATCTCATCTTACCAAACTAAAGAGGTTTTCTAGCAGTGAGTTTCGTTGTGTTTCTTCTGGCCATTCTGTTCCGGAGAATGGGTGCAATGGTTGTGTTCCTGTGTTAAATCAGTTAGTTGGTACACTGTCTAGACATAATTATCATATCATAGTTTTCCAGTGATAGCTACTACCAGTATATGACGACTGATACCAGACTTGCATGGATGATAATTAAGTGCATCATATGTGCGGCTACATTGGTGTAACTGTTGAGCTGATCATACACTCAGGTTTTATTTACATGGGCAGTGCAAAATGTACTGTAGTAAGCTAAACCTTTTTAATTTTGTGGGATAAATTTACCTTATAATTTAAAACTGATATAGTTTTTATTAGGTGTCATGGTCTTAAAAACATAGCAACTATTTGAATTAAAACGGTCCAATGACAATACCTCACGGGGAGATTGTAAGCCATTCATCTCTATCCATCATGTCATCTCTTCATCTCTTCTTATTTCTTATACTACCACTCATATTTTGGGTTTTTATATATTATTAACAATGCTTCCCTACAAAATAGTCAACAATATTCTTTAAATTGTTTAATATTTTGTTGCTGGATTGTTTGAAATTCTACACCGGCTATGAATATTACAGTCCACAATTATCACTACCCATGCGACCCATGCCGTGCCAACGTCTACTTTTGATGTCCCTTTCCAGACCGATTCATGATACATATTTTAATATTTAAATGTTAATGAATTCATGATTCGAGTAACTATTCAGGCAGTGCATTGATTATGGTTACATTAGCATAAAATTTCATTCAGTTACGATTACACTGCATGCTAGCAGAATGTCACAAATAACACATATATATATTTCATCATTAGTATACATTTGGCTGTAAATAATAAAAACTTGTTTGTGTTGCTAGTATACATTTCATGTAATGTCTTATTTATTTTTTTATGAATTTATTTTATTTAATAATTTGATATTTATAAATTTATTTATAAAATTTTACCATTTATTTATTAATTGTGCAATATTTTTTATTATTTTTGATAAAGCTGCCCCAGGTCCCAGGATGCACTGTTATAATGTATCAATGACAGATATCAATGGCAATCACTTTCTTCTCAATCTTGTTTCAAATTTGAGAATATGACATCTAGGCACTGGTTAGCTATTTAGTATTAATTAACAAACCAAACCCATGTTTACTGGTTCAACTAAACAACAGAGAAATGGTTTGTTTTGGGGTAATTCCCAATTACTAGTTTTGAGACTCTCCCTAAACAGTTGGACATACACACACTGGGAGCAGTGCAGGCCTTGAGGCACATTCCATAAATTCTCAGGGGCTTGTCTAGAGAATGGCTGGACACTAGAAGTGGACACACTCATGGGATGGTTGTCTTGGCCAGATCACGAATGATTACCTTTTTATAACATTAAGTAGTGCAATGCATATCTCTACACAGTGGGCACTGTGAAATGATCACACACGTTTATAGCTGGCCTGCTGAGTAATTAATGTACATGCTTGCATTAATACAATGTTCACATTGATGTTTAATATACCATAATATGCCTTTAAGTAATATTTTATTTGGTATGCCAATTAATAAAAAATGATTCACAATTTAAAGTTTAAATTTTAAAGCTTGTTTTGTCTTATTTCATAATAATTTCGCAAGAAAATATAGCTTAACTAGCATCTGCCATGCACTCTTTAATGTAAATATGATCAACTTCTAGCAGATCTAGACTATAGTACATGACTTTGTGTAGATTCGAGACTAGAAGAAACATGCAAATACAGGTTGTTTGGCTAATGGGTATCGGATATAAATCATGTGTGTGACAATGACATCAATACTGATGTGATTATATCATTATTTAAATAATGACCATGTGGTGTTATCACCACATGGCACATCACTCAAGATCACAGAAACCGGAAATCTGTTCCATACCAATAGCACACGTATCTGTTGTTGGATCGTTAATCCCAATCTTATAAACATTTATAACGTGTCTATCAATTAAAGTCTATAAATCAGTCAAGTGTATTCAACCTCATAATGCCACTGGCTTCGGCAAACATCACCCCTTTTGGCTTTTCAGGAGAGAAGGTAACAACTGTTTAACTAACTAGCCTTAATTACTAGGTCTAAGACTAACTTAGTCTTAGTCTAAGTAAAACACAAGATTTCAAAAAGTCAAAATAACAATCGTTCTGAATATAGACGCGACGATTACGATAATTTTACAATCAACACATGCTGCAAGCTTGGTGACCGAGAGGTGTCTGTCAAACCTGTTTTCATACTGTCATCAAATAAAACGGGGCGACGTAGAAGCCACCCTCTGTGGCTGGTATTGGCAGACCAACACGGCAGCCGCCGTGACCGCCATGTTTCCGCGGTACGAATCAAACTCGGAAGGTCCGTCGAGAAATTTTAGACAAACGCGCTTACCTAGCACCCACAGCATCACCCGCCAGCACTCGGCGTCCATGCTTGCTCCTGATCTGCTCGCCGCTCCCATCCAGCTAACGGTCAGACACGCGCATCGCTAAACAACCCACAGTGATCAACAACTCAACAACTCAAAGACTGTGTAAACGTTCCCAGCGTCAACCATTGACAGACTCGGGGGGCTTTCAAACAGCATCACGTGACCACGCGTATTTGGTCGCAAGGAATGCGGTCACACACTAGTTGGTAGTACGCGCCATAATTAACCATTTTCATGTCGACCGTCGCACAAATGAATTGCTCCTCAGCTCAGGGCAATTAATTTGATTGCATGAATTAACTGTGTAGGTCTACGCGAATTTCTACCCGGGAACTTAGTTCTGCAATTGCCGACAGGTGTATCGCCACCTGCGGCTGCGAGTAGGCCTGTGCTATGACTCACTCAGAGCGGAAACAATGCACCTTGGCGATCTTCGATTACCTTCCATAACAGAGATGGCGTGCGCGGAGATGTAGGCCGGAACAATGTGCAAAACCGGCCCCGAAACCAAACCGGGCCTCCCGCTCGTTTGGCGTTGCTGTATACGTCGACTAAATAGGCAGTTAAAAAACCTGTAATGGACTCACTAACTCTTGAGAAGGATATGGCCCTACTCTGAAATAAACCCTAAGCGCAAAATCATAGTAGGACTTTGCTGTGTAAGGATCCAGTGATCTGTGAAGTCCATATCGTAGCAGGTATATGGAGCGAGAACTAAAAGATATGATAGCTAGGGTGACGGGACAGTCACTGCCCAGGGACCTCCAAACCACTATAAATCTGACGCAGCCCTAAATGGTTCAGCATAAGTTGAGTGGGACATAATGTTGGTGTAGGGGCCTATAATATTATATAATTATAGTTTCTTTCTCTGCCTATATTTATCAGGAGGGTGCACATTATTAGAAAATGATTATAATGAAACTGTAGTACTCTTGAACATTCTGTCGTGTTTAATTACACCAATATATATTTTGTAAACAAATCACAATATTCATTTTTGGGAACATAAAACTAAACATGAAACTACGTTAACACTGTACTTTTAAAATGGTAGACACTATGATGGTTACCTTAGAAGTTGTCCTAGAAATAACAATGGCGTCGACATTAACGTTAATGTGAAAGTCATACGTTTTCAATAATATTAAACTGAATTGACCACAATAACGTCAACAGTAAGTCATAACAACAACAACATCAAAATCAATATAGAAGCAGGAAAACAACTAAAAAAACAAACCCTGAGACGGTCTCAATGTTCAACCATGGACAACTATTGACCGTTCTTGAACGAGGTAGGCCCTAGCTAAGTGATGTAATGTCAAAATGAAGTACTAACATTGATTAATGTTATCATTTAATTTGTTTCTTGCTTCTCACATCTATTGACATTATGGTTGGGCTTTTTGAACCGCAAGCATGATTTTTTTAATTATAAAATATAAAACTAAAAAAATACATTTGTTTTAGGGTCTCGTCATTGGTCAAACGGATATGTGCGTTAGTGCGCGCATGCGTGCTTCCGTGCGTACGTGGGTATCCCTATGTGTGCGTGCGTGCGCCTCCGTGCATGTGGTCCACGGGCGGATCCAGAGCGCGTGTCTTGAGGGGGCATAAAAAAACCCAGTGGCGGCCGAAACAAAATGTACAAAATATTTCGCTCCCGAGCCGCCATATCTTCAACTTCTCCGCTGGCTCGGAGTTGGCTAGACTGTCATATCGAAGACAGTGGGACGGTGGGGGTGCGCTGTCGATTAAATTTTCCCGCCGCGTCGTCGTATCTTCACGTTATTGTAACCAAATCAGGGGCTCATTTCAAACGGTCTAGGGGGCACGTGGGCCCATTCAAAAAGATCTACGGGCACGCAAAATTACAAAACCCCCAGGCCCCCCTGCATCCGCCAATATGTGGTTTGTATGTGTGGACGCGTGTGTGTGTGAGTGCGTGCGTCCGTGCGTGTGAGTCCGGCGTGTGAGCATGAGTACGTGCGTGCGAGCATGCGTGCGTACATATGCGTGTGAGCATTCTCTGTACTCGCTGAGTGACATTTCATGAAAGTTGTCCGACTATGTCAGCGTTCTGCAAACTTGTTTAGGTGTGGGCCAAATTTGGTCTCTTGGTTATCTCTATTAGTAGCCCTACCAACCATTTTTGCGCTGTCTCAAGCAGTGCTGAAAATCGGTACTTTTATCGCTCATAAAAACACGAAGTTGTCTTTCAAGTGAAACATTTTACTTTCAAACCCTCCTAATGTTGCAGTCTTGGAGATTCTCCTGCAAAGCAGCTTTGTCATCTTATCTTCATGTGATTGCGACAACTTCGACAACGTCAGACTGAGCGGTGAACAAACTTGCAAAGAAGCAGCGGTAAATCAACAACTGAAAGCGATCTTTTGGTTGTCTAACACACCGACAAACAACGCGCATCTCGGCATGAATTTTTAAATACGACAGCTTTATATTGAAATTTCCACTGCTTTGTATAGGTTGCTAGTAAGCGTTTGTTATCTCGGAAGCAGCATAGATTCGTCGTGTTCAAATGTCCGAAAATGAATGTCGGAACGCAAAGTTGAACTCGAAGCTCAGTGTCATAATAGACTTCAAATAACCTGAGCAAACGGCCCGCCAATTCCGTGGGGAAAACTCATAGGTCATATCTATAGGCTGAAAATCGATATGTTTACTCTATTTAACTCGCCAGAACCGCTCCATGGCTTAGCCAACGAAAACTGACCATTTTGTTGTTGCTCTTGACAATTTTCAATTCTTAGCGCGGGTTTCGCAAGCTGGAAACAGACCGCGGGCCAAATTTGGCCCATGAGCTAGCGTTTGCGGAATGTTGGACTATGTCCTCTGTCTTCTATGTCTGCTGTGTGTAAAACGAATGCCATACCGTGTGTAATAACGGATGTCATATACTAGGGGAATGGCGTGCAAAACGGGCCCACTGCCCAAAACGGACCCCCAGCCATTTGGTGTTATTGTATTATATACAGCTAAATTTAAGAAAGTAACTCATAAATGGGCCCTAGTGAACATTGGTCGGAAGTGCGAAACGCACATTTAAAGAGGTGAGCTCAAAAAGATTATTTCTCACACTTTTCTTTAAATATTAGCACTATTTTTCAAATGTCATATTTCCGTTTGTGCGCGTTGAAAACAACGGAAGCTATGGTATGCATTAGCCAAATGTGTGTGCTCTGATGTGTGTGTATTATATTTTAAAAACGTGTATGGTTCGTATTCAAACTGATGATCAACACGAGGCCATGAAGTGCGCCCAAAACGGGCCTCCGAGCAGCCCGCTATGCTAATAGGGGTCCGCTATTGTCGATATGCTGTTAGTATAATATACCCACCTGCATTTGTAATGCATTATGATCATTATATTAGTTTACATATATAGGGTGTTACATATTACCCAAAAAACAAAAACAAAATTCCTAAACAAAACAATAATATTACTAATATATTTTATATGAGCTGTATGGATACATATTATATTATTATATTATTAAGTAATGTAATATACAAGTATATAGTCACGTTGAATTTACCACCAAACCATGATAATAAACCCCACGGTGAGTATATCACCTATACTGAAAGGAGATCAGTCAACAAAGCAAAAGTCGAGTAACAGAGCAAAGACATGCATCACCACGCTCAGTCCGTACAAACGACCACTTCTATTTGAGAACATAATCTGAAAAAAAATCGTTCAACGCAGAAGATACCCAGCACGAGGGGAACTACACGGGAAGGAAGAGATCGTTCGTTATGCCACTGCGATATATCGAAGCTTCGAAAACGAGCGAAACAGCTGGGTGCATGCAGAAACAATAATGCACCGGCAAGGACGGGGAAGAAAGGATAAAACGTTACTATTTTGCGTCGTGAACACACCACGACTGCACAGGGTCCGAGTGTGCAAAATGTGTTTGCGAAATGTGTGATGATAACTAAATAATACAAATGGATGTACAGGGGGCCCGTTTTGGACGCACCTTTTTAGCGAGTAAAAAATCGGGTGGTGTTCTGAAACCCCCGCATATACAGTGATGCTAATAGCAATATGCCAAATTTTAGCACAGACGTAGACAAATCAGTGGAGAAGATGATCTCAAAGAGACAACATTATTTGAGTACAAAATGGCAATTTTATAACAAATCTCGCTTTAGGGACCCGTTTTCGACGCCGTTCGCCTATTTGTAATGTGTGTAAAACGAATGTCATGTACCGTGTGTAAAAAGGATGTTGTGTACCGTGTGTAAAACGGATGTCGTGTACCGTGTGTAAAACGAATATCGTGTATCGTGTGTAAAACGGATGTCGTGTACCGTGTGTAAAATGAATGTCTTGTACCGTGTGTAAAACGGCTGTCGTGAGCCGTGTATAAAACGGATGTCGTGTACCATGTGTAAAACGAATGTCGTGTATCGGATTAAAAGTTATGGGGATAGACAGCATTTACAAGATGATCTTGACAGGTTGATCAAATGGTCTGAAAAGTGGCAAATGTTGTTCAATTTTGGGAAATGTAAATGCCTTCACACAGGACATGGGAACGAATATGTAGAATATACAATGGGGGGAACTGTACTAAGTACTACTATAAAAGAAAAAGACTTAGGGCTGACAATTAGTGCTGACATGAAGGTTTCAGAGCAGTGTGGAATTGCAGCTTCAAAGGGAAATCAAATCCTTGGATTGATTAGGCGAAATATAGCATATAAAGAAAAAGAACTAATAATACCGCTGTACAAAACAATAGTTAGGCCTCATTTAGAATATTGTATACAAGCGTGGAGGCCAGACCGCAAGAAGGACATAGATATGCTAGAAAGAGTACAGAGGAGAGCGACTAAAATGATACAAAAACTGAGGAATCTTAGTTATGAAAAACGCCTAAAAGAATGTGGTTTAACAACACTAGAGACCAGGAGATTGAGGGGAGATCAGATAGAAGTGTTTAAAATATTGAATGGTTATGAAAATATTGATAGAAATATGTTTTTTTCAGTTATGAAAGATAGAAAGACTAGAGGACATGAAGTTACATTAGTAAAGGAGCAGTGTAGATTAGACGTGAGAAAGTTCTAATTTTCACAAAGGACTGTGATTGAATGGAACAGATTATCTGATGATTGTGTGGGTGCAAGTAGTGTGAATATGTTTAAAAATAAAATCGACACATACCTCAGAAGGGCTGGATATATGTAGATAAAAGGGTTGGACTCTCGATAAGCCAAAGGGCTTCCTTGTCCACCTGCCATCTAGAGTTAATTCTCTGGATGGCAATCTTGTTAAATCTTGTTAAATCGTGTGTAAAACGGATGTCATGTACCGTGTGTAAAACGAATGTCGTATACCGTGTATAAAACGGATGTCGTGTACCGTGTGTAAACGAATGGTGTGTACCGTGTGTAAAACGGCTGTCGTGAGCCGTGTATAAAACGGATGTCGTGTACCGTGTGTAAAACGAATGTCATATACCGTGTATAAAACGGATGTCGTGTACCGTGTGTAAACGAATGTCGTATACCGTGTATAAAACGGATGTCGTGTACCGTGTGTAAACGAATGGTGTGTATCGTGTGTAAAACGAATGTCGTGTATCGTGTGTAAAACGGATGGCGTATACCGTGTGTAAAACGGATGTCGTGTACCGTGTGGAAAACGAATGTCGTGTACTATGTGTAAAACGGATGTCGTGTACTGTGTGTAAACGGATGTCATTGTCATACACCGTAATGTACCGTATGTAAACAGGATGTTATGTATTGTGTATAAACGGATGCCATGTAGCATACCGTGTGTAAACGGGATTACTAACTTACTTAGGTCTGTTTGCTCACTGGGAGCATAGACCATCGACCATGGTCCTCCGCTGTTGTCGGTTTGGTGCCATTTTCTCAATTTCTTTCCAGGTTTTTCCCATCTGCTTTCTTTCGCTTTCCGTGTCTCTCTGCCAGGTGTTTCTCGGCCTTCTCCTTCTTCTCTTCCCTGGGGGGTTCCATGTAATTGCCTGTCGTGTGGTGTTTTTTGCAGGTTTCCTCAGTGTATAACCTAACCACCTAAATTTTCTCTTCTTTATTTTGTTTTCTATTGGTAGTTGTTTGGTCCATTCCCATACTGTAGTGTTGGGTAGCTTGTCCGTCCACTTGAGGTGTATGATTCTGTACGGGCATTTGTTGATGAAGGTCTGTAATCTTTTTAGTGTTTTCTGTGTAATTCGTCAGTCATGTCTCCGAGCCGTATAGTAACACTGACTTGACATTTGAGTTGAATATCCTCAATTTTGTGTTAAGTTTGATTTGTTTTGCCTTCCAAATGTTTCTCAAAATGAGAAATGCCACTCTTGCTTTTTGTATCCTTGTTCTGACGTCTTCTTCTGTGACTCCAGCCTGCCTGGTGATCTCTAAGTCTGGCGTCCACTGCTGTTTTCAGTCTGTCCAAGATGACTATGTTGAGGATCTTTCTGGGCACTGACAGGAGCATCATCTCTCTGTATTTCTTACATTCCTGCAGGTCTCCTTTCTTTGGGAGTTTCACCAGATATCCTTCTTTCCATTCAGTCAGTATTTCTTCTTGTTCCCATATCTTCCCAATCAGATCATGCAGCATCTCTGAGGCGGTCTCCATGTCTGCCTTGATTGCCTCGGCAGGAATTTCATCTGGGCAGGAATTGCATCCCTCTCTTTAGATGATGAAGGGCTTTCTCGATATCTGCCTTGCTTGGTTTTTCGCAGTTTACCTGGAGTAGTTCTTCAGCTGGTGGGATATATGGTGGGTTCTGTGGTGGTGGTTGGTTCAGCAGTTCATCAAAATGTTCCCTCCATCTCTTCAACTGATCTTCGTCACTGGTAAGTACGTTGCCATTCTTGTCTTTGATTGGCCTGTCTACGTGCTTGTACTTTTCTGCTAATGTTCTTGTTGTGTCATACCGTTGTTTCTAGTTCCCTTGGGCTACTGCATCCTCTGCTTCATTGGCAAGGCCGTCGATGAAGTTTTTCTTGTCTGTTTTTACGCTTTTCTTGACTGCTCTGTTTGCCTCTGCATACGGTTCTTGGACTCCTGTTTTTGCTGCTTTAGTTCTTACTTACTTAGTTCCTCCTGTTCCTTTCGGGACATCGGGCGACGAGCTTTCTCCATCTACTACGGTCTTTCGCAATTTCTTTGGCCTCGTTCCAAGTAATTTCCATTTCTGCCAGATCTTCTTTAAATGTCTTGCGCCAGGTCTTAGTCGGCCTTCCTCTACATCTGTTTCCATCTTCAGGCACCCATTCCATTGCTACATGTGCTGTTCTCTCTCTTGGTAGGCGTAGGATATGTCCCGCTAGTCTTCGTCGTCGAGACTTAACTATGTAATGCAGGCTATCCAGACCTGCCCTCCTCATCACTTCTTCATTGGTGATGTGCTCTCTTCACGATATGCCCAATATGAACCGGAGACATCGTCGGTGAAATATGTCTAGTTTTTTGATATCCTCGCCGTATTCTTCCACGTTTCACAGGCATATATCGCTGTTGGTATTACACTGTAGTTTGGTTGTTGTTAATTGCGCCTTTCTTTTCCTTCCTCACTTGCACTTTGTTGACAGTATCCATAGAGATCCATTCCTTCTGTTAGTACTTTTTCTTTCTCAGAACTTCGTTGCATGTGCTGGTCCACGTTTCCTTGATCTTTTGCCACTGGGTGTCTATGTCCATGTTTCTTTCTTCGCGAAGGTCTAGTAAGACTTCATATTTGTTGCTGATTGTGAGTCGGAATGTCTCTGTTGTGACTATGTCCTTTAGAAAGTCCACATTGTATCTAGTTCTGGTGCTCCTCTTTATGTATCTCTTCTTCAGCTTCATCTTCAGTCTGGCCAGCACTAGGTGGTGATCTAGGGCTGCGTCTGCTCCTTTATGTACCCGTACATCTTACAGTGATCTTCTGAACTTTCTTTCTATACATATGTGGTCGATTTGGTTTTCTGTTCGGTGGTCTGGCGATATCCATGTAGCTTTGTGAATTCTGCTGTGTGGGAATACACTACCGTCAATGATCATGTTGTTAAATGCGCAGAAGTCTGCCAACATCTCGTCATTTTCAATCATTGTCCCCAGTCCATGTCTGCCCATAACTTCTTCGTACCCGCTGTTGGCTGATCCTATCTTGGCATTGAAACCTCCCATGAGTATCGTCATGTCATTGTCCTTTAGTTTGTCGAGCAATGCTTGCAGTCTGTTGTAGAAATCCTCCTTTGTTTCTTCATCCTTGTCATCTGTTGGTGCATAACACCGTATGATGTTTAGCTTGATCTTTTCTTTTTTGTTTTGAATGTGGCATAGATGATCCTTGGTCCCACTGCCTCCCAGCTGAAGAGGGCGCTGTGTGCCTCTTGTGACAACATGAATGCCACTCCTTCTATGTAATGGGCTTCTTCTTCTTCATGCCCCGAATAAAGTATAATCTCTCCTGTGTTCAGTCTGACTTGTCCTGACTGAGTCCACCTTGTTTCGCATAATCCTAACACTGTGGTGTTGTAGACACATCGTTCCCTTGCTACTTGGGCTGCTTTGTTTGCTTCGTACATGGTTCTCACGTTCCATGTTCAGAATTTAGAAATGTTGTTGGAAGATTAAAAGCGGGGCATCGGTGATGTAGCTTCCTTTCGACTTTCACTGCATAGCGTCATACTCTCCATGGAAGGCCCTCCCTTTCCCAAGTTCAGTACAGTTCCTTTGGTCGATGTTTTCATAACAAACTGATTTTACGGGAAAGGGTTTTATCCCTTTGCCCAAGCCTCCTCTTTTCATATCCGGGCTTGGGACCGACATAGGCAGGGTTGTGTAAACGGGATGATATACCATAATTATATAAACGGGTGTGATGCACGTGTGTTTACAAATATAAATCAATCAATTAATCAACACTTTTATTTCAAACTCAACATTTCGGTCCAACGGACCTATAGATTCAATGGGCGCCGATCAAGATGCACGCCGTCCATTCGGTTAACAACACAACACGTCGTCGTTGATGTCAATGGCCATATATCTATTGCCACCGAAAAAAACGAACTGAACTATACATTCTGCTTGCAGGGGCGGATCCAGAGAGGGTAGTGGTCAGGGGGGACAAAAACGTAACTTCAGCTTCTCGGCTCGACTGGTGACATCGAAAGACGGAGCAGGGGTGCTGTTGAAATTTGTTCGCCGCCGCGTCAACTTAACTTCATCTTATTGTAACCTGAACGGGGGCACATTTCCATGAGTCTAGGGGGGCACGGTCATGTGGGCCCATTCAGAAAGGTCTACGGGCATGCAAAAGTCCAGTGGTCTAGCGCAGCTACACCACACTAAGCTACACTTGAACACGATACTCACAACACCTCCAATGAAACCAATAAAAACCTCCCAACAAAACCCTCAACTCTGTTTCCACAGATTTAGGCGCAAAAGAAGTTATCTTATTATTATTATTGTAGTGGTCAGCTAACAAACCACTGATTATGGTCAAAGTTAGCAACTATCAACACAAGGCATAGTGTTCAGTGCGAACTCGTCCCGCCACTGCCACCGCAACGACAACGATAGGCCAATGAGCCCGGGGTTGATTTGTTGGTCCGAGGGCATAACGTTCGTTAAATTCTTTCTTTCTTTGAGTGACACGAACTCGGCAGTTATGTCGTCGAAGTCCACGACATTGGTCTACTCTCGCTCGATCGACAGTACTAAGTTTAAGCTTCGAGAAGCTTGTCTCATACGAGGCCACGCTCACACACTTTTTGAGCAATGTCCTAAAAGACACGAGCAGGTTCGGGAACGATGTCTCGTGTCATAATTTCACTACCCATTTAAGGAAATCGAGTGCATTCCAGTTTCCAGCCGTCTTTCCTGTTTGCCGATCGTAACTGTGAAGGTGATGTCGCACATGGCGTATATCCCCCATTCATCCATTCAGCGGCGATGTCAACGTAGGTGTGTGCGAGTCAATCAGTGGCAGAGTCGGCATCGTCAAAAGGTAAGTTCTTATATAGCGCAGTATCCAGTCCTCATGAGTGCTCAAAGCGTTTCACACCTTACTTCCTGGCAGACCTGTTCAATCGAACAACATCTTGACTTCTCTGGGAAGCATTCAGCCACACTGCAATTAATGTGCGAAGACTATTCGTACACAAATATCCACCACTGTCTATAGCCAGGTACTCATGCTTACAGCTGAGTGAACTGAAGCAATGTAGAGTAAACGAACTTGCCCAAGGTTCGACTGCGACGCACAGGATAGGAACCCGCGTTCTCTCAGTCGAGAGTCTGGAGCTCTTACCTCTGTGTTACTGCGCTCGTCATCATTGGTTGAGTTCATCAGGCGCTCCACATTGGTAAAAACGCGAATTTGTCGTTCGCGTCCATCATATGATTTTGTTCTGTTTCTTATATCCCTTAGGAGTTGATCGATCTGCAGCTGCTCTCGCCTCACCTCAAGCCGGCATCCTCAGCGTTTTCTCCCGCCATTCGTCTTCTCCACCGCACCCTTCTTTCTGTTGCAACCCCCATTTCCTCGCAGAACGTGGCCTTCGTCTTTGTTCAACGACGTTTTAGCGTTCCTGTTTGCAAAAGAGAATAAGAGCCCCGAGTTTGGTCGCGCAACTGTCCAGCCCGAGCCTGCGATTTTGCAGGAATATCTGAACATCACTGGACGCCAGAAAGCCAGGTAGGCAATGAAGGTGTAAGACATCACACATGACAAGAGGATGGCGGCATCAGAGTGCTTGTCAGTCGTCTCGTGATCACAGTCGCCGAGTTGTTCCAATGCAGGGGTGATAGACTCGAGACTCGACGCCACCGCATCTACTTCATCATGTCTCGAGCTCCATCGGGTCTCGCAGGTCCTTTTAACGGTCTTTCTGAGATATATTGCTTTAAACAACCCGCCAGTTCGGGCGCCTGTGTGTTACGTACACCAGTATAGGCTAATGTCAATTGAGTTACATTTGATGTAGTCAAGCTGATCACTTCAATATGTTGGATAATATAACAGCGATGTGTTCAGACTTCGTGAGGACCACAACGTATAAATATAAGTTTTGTCTAAAAAAATGATCTCCCCAAACAGCCGGCACAAAAAAGTGCCGCTGGGAGCATTTGCCCCCTCTCGTTACGCCAGTGAATGTATCTTTAGGTAGATATGTGCGACAAGAATAAATTAATTCGTGTTGTACGAGATATCTAGACGACGGTATCAGGCACTTTCTTGTTACTTATCTATCTCCGTTCGTACCACTAGATGCCGCAACTGCCGAGTCAGGAAAGTCTTGACAACTGGGGTAGATTGTTGTTAGGGTTACTCAGGGGGTTCATCGTTCGTCGCCCTAGTAGATTGTTGTTAGGCTTACTCAGGGGGTTCATCGTTCGTCGCCCTAGTAGATTGTTGTTAGGCTTACTCAGGGGGTTCATCGTTCGTCGCCCTAGTAGACTGTTGTTAGGCTTACTCAGGGGGTTCATCGTTCGTCGCCCTAGTAGTTGTCTCGTGACAAAATGTGCTTTGAGATGTTACGAAAGTCCTGTACAGAGATTTCTTTCAAAGTCTGGATTTTTGCCCCAAAAGTTGGATTGACATAAGGGAACTTTCATTTTAATTCCTTAGTGTATCAGTATTAAGTGTGTATGTCCTACGTGCCATACGAAGCGAGTCAAAACTGCTTATTGTCGTAACTTGACTATTTATGTATAACTAGAGAGTAGTAAGTATTACCTACCTATCCTCTTCGGGCCTTGTGGCCCATAAGGCTGCTGTGCGACTCCGCCACCTCGCCCTGTCAACGGCTATGTGTCTGGCTTTGCTCCAAGTTGCCCAGCCCAGTTGCTTCCGTTCTTTTTCCACTGTGGTTCTCCACGTTGTTTTTGGTCGACCAACTTTTCTTGTTCCTTCCGGCGTCCATGTCAGTGCTGTCAGGCAGTGGTTTTGGTCCTTATTTCTCAGCACATGCCCGATCCAATTCCACCTTCTTCTCTGTACTTCTGTGCTGATCTTCTCTTCTGCTGTTATGTTCTCAATGTCTTTGTTCGAAATTATTACTGGCCATCTAATTTTAAAAATTCTTCTGAGACAGTTGAAATGGAAAATGTCAAGTTTTTTGTTGTCGCATTTGTTTACTTTCCATGTTTCACATCCATACAGTAACACTGATTTGACCAGAGTATTGTATAATCTGAGTTTAGTTTTTAATGTGTACACATTTGAGTTCCATATCTGCTTGAGTTTCATGAATGATGTCCTTGCTTTTCGTATTCTGTTGTTAATATCGTCATCCCCTCCTCCTTGCTTGCTGACGTTTGCGCCCAGGTATGTATATTTCTCTACTTCATTCAGTTGTTGATCATCAATCTGTATTCTGTTGTTGCATTTGCTGTTGATCCTCAGTACTTCAGTTTTCTTTTTATTGATTTTTAGGCCAGTTTTTTATGCGAATGCATTCATTTTTGTTGCCTTTGCTTGCATGTGTCTGTAACTTGATGACATAAGCGCAATGTCATCTGCGAAGTCCAAGTCTTCAAGTTTTGACATGAATCTCCATCTTATCCCTGTGTTGTTTTCTTCAGTTATTTTCCTCATTATCCAGTCGATTACCATCAAGAAAAGAAATCCGGACATTACGTCTCCTTGCTTAACTCCAGTTTTTACCTTGAACCACTCAGATTGTTCACCTTCATCTAACACTGCACATTCACTGTCCTCGTACACAATCTGGACCATTCTGATTATCTTGTATGGGATTCCATAGCTCGCCATGATTTCCCAAAGGCTCTCTTGGTGTACAGAGTCAAATGCCTTTTCGAAGTCTACAAAAGTTACATATAGCGTTGCTTCCCATTCCACTACCTGTTCTATTATGTTTCGAAGGATGAATATCTGCTCAACTGTGCTTCGTCCTCTTCTGAAACCTGCTTGTTCATCTCTCAACTTGTTGTCAACTCCATCTCTTATTCTGTCTATTATCACTCTTCCGAACACTTTACTGGGGACAGATGTTAGAATAATACCTCTCCAGTTTCCGCACTCTGTAAGGTTACCTTTCTTTGGTATTTTAACAATCAGTCCTTGTTTCCACGTCTTTGGTACTTTTTCTTGTTCCCAAATTGTTTTGAATAAGCTTAGAAGCCAATTCTCTGTTGTCGCCATGTCTGCTTTCAACAATTCTGCTGTGATGTCATCTTTACCTGCAGCTTTCCCATTCTTTAGCTTCCTCAGTGCTGATCTAATCTCTGTTTTTGTTATAGAGTCTGTGCTGATTTCATCTATGATCGAGTCTAATTCAATATCTATAACGGGGTCATCGGGCATAGGTCTATTAAGGACTTCTTCAAAATGCTCCTTCCATCTTGTCCGCTTGGCTGGTCCTTCAGTTATTAGGTTTCCAGATTTGTCTTTTACTGCATTCGCTGTTTTGTGTTTGTCGTTACTAAGTGTCTTTGTGATGTTGTAGACTTCTTTCATCCTTCCATTCCCGGCTGCTTTCTCTGCTTCTGCGGCCAGGTTGTCTATCCACTTTCTTTTATCTTGTCTCATGTTTTTCTTTACGTCTTTGTCTTTTTGTTGATACTTATCCTTGTAGCTCTGCTTTATCCTTTCTGACTTTGCTTGTTCCATGTTGTTCTTTAGTCGTTTCCTGTCTTCTACCAGTTCCCATGACCCTTTGCTGATCCATGGTTTTTGTCCTCTCTTTTTGTAACCTAGTACTTCTTTGGCTGTTTCTTTGTAGGCCACCTCGAATTCTTGCCATTTTCTCTCAACAATGTCATTATCTGTCTCGTCGTAGTCCTGTAGTACATCATATCTGTTCCGTAGCTTCAATGAGAATTGCATTTTTATGGTTGGTTGTTGCAGCTTGATTATGACGAATTTCTTTCTGTTCTCACTGGTCTTTTGCTTCCTCTTTAGCTTCAACCTGATCTTCGAGCGCACTAACTGATGGTCACTCGCAATGTCTGCCCCCCTCATCACTCTGGTGTCCATAACTGATGTTCTGTGCTGCCTGCTCACTAGCACATGGTCAATTTTGTTTTTGGTTCGCCCTCCTGGAGATGTCCATGTCTGCTTATGGATGCGTCGGTGTGGAAATATGGTTCCTGTTACCACAAGGTTGTTTAATCCACAGAAGTCAATTAGTCTTTCTCCATTTTCGTTTCTATCACCAATTCCATGGCTTCCCATTATGTCTTCGTAGCCCTCATTTTCTTCTCCAACTTTGGCATTTAGGTCCCCCATTACTATGAGCATGTCATGTTTATGTACACTGCCCACAACTGTTCATAGAACTGGTCTTTCTCTTCGTCACTTGTTTCATTTGTTGGTGCATGTTTGTATGATTGATAGTTTAACATATCTTAAAAAGAATCTAGCATAAATAATTCTATCACTGATAGGTTTCCACTCTAGAAATGCTTGCTCTGCTTTCTTTCTCATCATTATTGCCACTCATTGTCTGTGTAGGTTGTCTTCTCTCCCAGAGAAAATAACACTCGCTCCAGTGTTTAACTTGACTTTCCCGTGTCCTGTCCATCTGCATTCGCTAATGCCCATGACATCGATTCTGCATTTATCCATTTCTTTTGCAAGTTGTGCTGATTTACCTATTGAATATAACGTTCTCACATTCCAACATCCTATATTTACAGTTTCCTTTGGTCTGGTCAGCGACGCTATCGACTGCCGAACGTCCGATTGGCTTTGATCCGGAAGTTTCATACTTTCCATGTATCTGATGTCCTCAGGTATATGGAGCGTCGCCTCTTCATAACCGTTTCCAGCATGTGCTGGCGAAGTCACACGTTTAGTTTCCGTAACAATTATTGAACTAGGGGGTTGTTGGCCCTCCGCAGTAGGTTTAATTTTGGGGTTTTCCTTCCCCTAGTCAGAGCCTCGTTTGCCCACAACCGCAAGGTAGTAGTTTCCCAGGGGGAACCACAAGGAGGTGAGGTCGACCTGGGTGTTCTACGGTTTACCGGCAGGTTACTATTTTCACTTTTCACCCCCACAGAGGGCTAGCCGACCCCAACGTCACTGGCTGTGGCGCTGGGCGCTTGAACACCCCTTTCCCCCAAGTAAGTATTATAAACCTTTTATTATGAACGAAGAACCACGCCTGCGGCGGAAACAACTACACACACAAAGCGCGCCGTATACACAGAATAGATTATACCCGATGTAACGACTACAGAATGTCCGATTATAACAC
The DNA here is from genome assembly GCA_020002185.1 of Paraescarpia echinospica. Taxonomy (NCBI): domain Eukaryota; kingdom Metazoa; phylum Annelida; class Polychaeta; order Sabellida; family Siboglinidae; genus Paraescarpia; species Paraescarpia echinospica. The sequence continues at coordinate 36,631,081 of CM034540.1, read as the reverse complement.
TCCTTCCTCTTAAGCTTTTAAGTCACTAACTAATGTAATAACATGGAACAGTGTCAGAATACTGAATCAATCTAAAGGTCCAGTATTTTCCGTTGTTTGACACACCGGTTTGATCGGCGTAGCACAGGAGACGATGATTCATCAGGAACCACAGTCACATCACTTGGTGCTCGAACAGTTTCATCTGCCTCAGACGGAAGTGACTCTGCTTGAACACACGGCTCCGTAGAAGATGAAGGAAGGGTAACACACACCGACTCTGGAATCTCCGGAACCATAGGTACAGTCACCTCACCTTCAGCCGTCAGCCGTAGATGGTCTACGTGCACATAGCGACGCTGTGCACGTACTTGCACTAAGTAGGTGAGCGGACCCAGTCGTCTGATGATCTTGCCCGAGACCCATTTCGGAGGACCGCTGCCACGATGATTGCGAACGTGTACTGGATCACCGCTGACCAGCTCTCGAAGCTTCACTCTACTCCGATCGTGTTGCTCTTTTTGTTGCGTCTGTTTCTCGTCCATGTGTCTCTCTAGGTGCGGTTTGAGAAGACTGAAGCGATTCCTCAGTCGACGCTTGAGGAAGAGTTCCGCAGGAGACACACCGGTCACGGTATGCGGAGTGCACCGATAACGCAGGAGGAAATTAGCGAGCCAACTCTCCTTCGTCAGTTGAGTTCCAACAGAGTACTTCCGAAGACTCTGCTTCACAGTCTGCACACAGCGTTCAGCAGCACCGTTCGACGCTGGATGGTATGGAGCCACCCTCGTATGCTTGATGCCGTTCTTGTCCATGAACGTCTTGAACTCGTGTGCGATAAATTGAGGCCCGTTATCTGACACGACCTCCTCCGGTAGACCATGAGATGCGAACATTCCTCTGAGTACCTCAATGGTCTTAGCGGATGTAGAGGACCTCATCGCCACAGCTTCCAACCATTTCGAATGGCTGTCAACCACAATCAGATAGTTCACACCGTCCTTCTCGGCAAAGTCAATGTGAATTCTCTGCCATATGCGTGTGGGCCAAGGCCATGGATGCAGTGGTGCTACGGCTGGCTGATTCTTCACTGACTGACACACTGCACAAGCCTGCACCATCGTCTCGATATCATTGTCCATACCTGGCCACCATATGTAGCTGCGCGCGAATGCTTTGGTCTGGCTGACTCCACTATGCTCCGAGTGGAGCTCATCTAGCATCGCTTGGTGATAGGCTGACGGAACCAGAACGCGTGATCCCCACAGCAGACAACCCTGTTCAGTTGACAGCTCGTCTCGCTTCGCGAAGAACACTTGTAGTTCCTTGTATGTGTGGTTGGGCCAACCTGTGAGTACATACTCGAGTACTCTTGATAACAAAGGATCGCTGCGGGTTTCCACGGCGATGTCCCTAGTCTTGACCGGGAGATCGTCAACCACTGATACTTCGAATATTGCCGGCTCCTCTGTCGTTGTAGTCGGTAGAGGTAGTCTCGACAATGCGTCAGCGTTGGCGTGATCCTCGGACTTACGGTACTCGATACCGTAGTGGTACGCTTGCAGGATGAGTGCCCAACGCTGCATTCGTAACGCTGCCAACGTTGGCACAGCCGTTTTGGGACCGAAGATTGTGACCAACGGCTTATGATCCGTGATCAATGTGAAAGAGCGTCCATAGAGATACTTATGGAACTTCTTGACTCCAAAGATGATCGATAACGCCTCCTTCTCGATCTGTGCGTAGTTGCACTCACTCAACGAAAGGGTCCGTGACGCGAACGCTATCGGCTTCTCATCTCCGTTTTCCATGACATGTGACAGCACGGCCCCGACGCCTGTCGGAGACGCATCCGTAGCCAGTCGCAGTGGCTTACGACAGTCGTAGTGCACCAGCACCTGCTGTGACGTCAGCAGGTCGGTGCACTTCTGCATTGCGTCATCACACTCGGGAGTCCATCTCCACTCACGATCCTTCATGAGCAGTAGGTGTAGTGGACGTAACACGGTAGACATGCGGGGTATAAACTTAGCGTAGTAGTTGATCAAACTCAAGTACGAACGCAACTCCTTCACGTCCTTCGGCTTCTGAGAATTGGTGATTGCGTCCAATTTATCAGATGTGGGATGGATGCCTTCCGCATCTATCAGATGACCCAAGTAGTCAACTGATTTCTTGGCAAACTCACATTTCGCCAGATTCACTCGGACGCCACACTTCTCCAGACGAGTGAATACTTCGTCTAGAAGTTTCAGATGCTCCTGCTCCGACTCAGCCGTGATGAGGATGTCGTCTAGGAAGCACATCACATGATCCATGCCCTGCAGGATCTGATCCATCACCGACTGGAAGATATTCGGTGCGCTGCTCACACCGTACGGCATACGCAGGTAGCGATACGTGCCCTTGTGGGTATTCACTGTGACGTAGTGTTGCGACTCGGCGTCCAACTCGAGTTGTTGGTACGCATGGGATAGGTCCAGCTTGCTGAACACCTTGCCACCGGCTAGTGACGCGAAGAGATCCTCCACGTTTGGAAGTGGGTAGTGCTCACGTTCCACATTCGGATTGATCGTGACTTTGAAGTCACCACAGATCCTCACCGTCTTGTTCGCCTTCGGCACTACCACAATCGGAGCCGACCAATCGCTGTGGTCCACCTTCTGGATGATGCGCTCCTTCTCCAACCGGTCCAGTTCGTGTTCAACTTTATCTCGCAGTGCGTAGGGCACCGGCCTAGCCTTATGAAAGCGAGGCTGCACGTCTTCCTTCATGTAGATGTGCGCTGTGTAACCCTTTATTGTGCCCGTTCCTTCTTGGAATACCTCTGAATGCCCTTTCAGCACTTCCTCCACCGAATGCCTTGCAATTGCGGTGACTGCCAGGATACTCGACCAGTCTAACTTCATTTTTGCCAGCCAGTCTCTTCCTAGTAGAGGTGTTTTGTCGCCCTTGACGACCACTGCGGATAACTCAGCTCGTTGGTCTCCATGTCTCACATCCAGAGTGACCACTCCGATGTGCTGGATGACCTCTTGAGTATAGGTGCGTAGAGTGAGGTTGGTGGGTTGTAGAGCGAGATGTGCAAAATGTCTCAAGTACAGTGTCTCTGGAATGAGCGACTTAGCTGCACCTGTGTCCACCTGCATTCTCACGGCGTTGCCTCCAATATCCACTTCAGCGAAGATTGGCTGCGTCCCGGCCCCTCCAACGTTACACGTGTAGATTCCAATGTCCGACTCATCAGCGACCACCCCGACGTAGCGAACATTCTGGGACTGACTCTTGGTCATCTGACTCTGAGACGTGTTTCTGCGGTTATTTCCTCTGCATTTGCGTGCCAAATGTCCCACTTTGTTACAGACATAACACACTGCCGTCCTGAAGTGACATCTTTCAGGATTATGGTCCTCGCCACAGCGATAACAGTCATTCCGTCTCGACTTCTCAGGCTTGCGTGCAGCACGACCACTTCCTTGACGCGGCGAGTAAGTGACTTTATTTACGGATTCACCAGTGGCCCGTAGACAGACCTCACTTCTCCATTGCAATCGCTACTTCTTTTGCTGATTGGAAGGTGAGCTCTTTGGTGGTTAGCAATCGCCTCTGAATGTTCTCATCCCGAAGACCACACACCAGACGGTCTCTCAGGGCGTGCGGTAGGAACTCTCCAAACTCGCACGTACCACTCAGCTGCTTCAAGGTGATCACGTAGTCTGCCACCGACTCTCCCTCCTTCTGTCCTCTCTTGTAAAATCGGAATCTCTCAGCAATAACCAGAGGGTTTGGCGAATAATGCCCCTTTAAGGCATCACATAGTTCAACGTAGGACTTATCCTTCGGTTTCTCCGGCGTCAGGATATCTTTGAGTAGTTTATATGACGTAGGCCCGATCACAGAACGAAGCACGTTTGCTTTCTTCGTCGAATCGATTCCGTTCAATTCAGACCACTGATCCAGCCTATCTACGTAACTCTCAAAGTCCTCTTTAGCCTCATTGAACTCTCCTAGCTGACCGATGTAGCCTGCCATTATCCTCGTCGCCAGCTGTCGTAACTTGACTATTTATGTATAACTAGAGAGTAGTAAGTATTATAAACCTTTTATTATGAACGAAGAACCACGCCTGCGGCGGAAACAACTACACACACAAGCGCGCCGTATACACAGAATAGATTATACCCGATGTAACGACTACAGAATGTCCGATTATAACACTTATCAACTTTGAGATTGACCAACCTATGGTGCACTTTTGAGCTTGGTTTCCAAAGATTAAGGTGCAAGTTAAATTTATTATTATTATTATATTTAGCCCCGTTTATTTCCTGTACCACCACTCGCTTCGCCGCTAGGTGGGAAGTCAACGATTCTGCCTCGGTCCCTTCAGTTTTTGGTCGTGAATTAACACGAGCCCGTCTTGTTGTATCTATTCAATGCCGTAGTTCTTATAACTCGGTTGTTTTCGCAAACGTATACTCTCTCTCTCCTGTTGTTTTTCCGTCATTGCCTATAGGCATATCATTCACAGGTTTTCCTGTTGGTCTCTCTACTTATCAGTTACACCACAGCAACAAACAACTGTGGTCTCGGGTTACTCCTCTATTTCAAGCTAACGTTCACTTTGAACTTTTCTTAAATTCTGGGTCCACTTTTTTTTTTCATACGTCCCTTTATCCATCATGATCTCTGCCTCTAGGACTTCATCCATTTCTGTGTCGCCATAGCCATCTTTCCTCTTTGACACCAGTGATGTTCAGGGTATGGGTTTACGACCTATTATAAGAACAGGTTGGGTGTAGGGAGAAAGGGATGAAGAGAGGGAGCAAAACTGAGAGGGACTACAAAGGGAATCACAGGTTGTACACACAATTTTGCACCTTTTTGTATAAAAAGTGATTGTATGTATAAACTGTTGTATTCTATGAGACAATAAACAAGTCAATTCCTGATGAACTGCTGTACTTACGCCAGTACAGTACAGAAACAATTAATAATAATATGGTAACTTCTTTTGCACCTAAATCCTCAGAAACGAAGCTCAGAACCCCATCAATACAAAATTGTGTTTGTAAAGCTTTTAAGATGAGTGTTTGCACAACATTTACCGATGTACAAGCTTTGCGATCCTTGTATATATCTCTAGTCAGAAGCCATTTGGTAGTATTGCAGTGTTATCTGGAATCCCTGGCAACGTACGTTTATTGACAAAATCGAACGAGTTCAAAAGAAATTAATTAAATATCTATGTTACGAATCCAAAATACAGTACTCCTCTGACAGCTATCTTGAGCTCTGCCATCATTTTATGTTTTTACACAAGTGTGTGCACTCCCAACTAGACTTGTCGTATCTGGTAGGGGCTATCCAATTTCACTGTCCTTCACGATCTCTACGAAACTACATCCCTTTTAGAGTTCCCAATAGCAGAATCAACATTAGAAAACACTGTGTTTTGAATAGATGTATGACTACTTTCAACACAATGTATTTAAATGATCCAACTTGTGATATACATTCAGGAGCTGAACCATTTAGATCCTCAATTCAAAGACATTTCTATGTATAACAGATGTTTGCCTGGTATATTTGACGTTGATATTGTGTGGTTTTTATGTTCTTATTGTTTTTATTATTATATTATTGTTTTATTATTTATATGTATTGTTTTAGTTATCAGTCCTGTTACTGGGTCCACTGGACCTGTTGGAAATTGAATAAATATAATACAATAAAAAAATGGACCAAGAGGCCCTGAAGTCCTTTGGACTAATACGTCGATATGTGACCCTGGCTGACCAAATGAGTGATAAGTCGGAAAAAATTGTAACATTGTTTTCTTACATCCTTGTAAAGGTTTGGTAGGGTGCTTTACACGGTTTCAAAAATTATGACTGCTACAAAAATTGGCAAAGTTATGGAGCATTGAATATGGTAGGGATCAAAAAGTGAAAATGAAGAAAACGGCTGTTGAAGTTTTACATTATATATGCAAATGGATTGCATGGAAATATTACATGCACAACATTCAAATGTGGCACACAGTATGTAATATGTATGTTATGTTGCAATGATACACTGGAAGTACAAATGTGCTGCTACAAAGACTTATCAAGTTATGCCAGATTATGCCTTTATGTGTAAAACTAAGAGGACAGATTGTTTGAGAGCAAAAGGTAGACTCACTGTTTGACACAGTTTAAAACCTACAGGCAACTGTCCAGTTTAACAGGGGTCTAGTGGCTTAACTCTGTCTGTTGACACAAGCTACTGCCAGTGACCAATTACACATTAGTCACAGTTTCCATCAAACAATAGCAGGCAGAGAATCTTAGCTCCACAGCTGGGTGTAATACACAACCAGAGCCACCATTGATTCATGGTCAAGTAGATTAGCTCAATGCACCAACTAAGGCAATACACAACACTGTGAGTGACAGTGTCCTCATTGCTTAATAGATCAATTAAACCTGCCAAGTGGGTGACATTCTGCACAAGTGTTCATTAATCCTTAGTGATTGTTCTTTATTGTGCCTTCATCGATTATAAGAAAGCATTTGATTTAGTAGACTGGTCCTCACTGTGGTCTAAGATAATTTCATGCGGTATTAATGGTAATGTGTTGAAAATTGTATACAACATATACAAAAATGCTAAATCATGTATAAATCAGGGCCAGGCTGTGTCAGCCTTCTTCTCATGTGATGTAGAGGAATGGCAAGGAGAAAACTTGTGTCCTTTGTTATTTGCTATTTACCTGAATAATGTTGAACACTGTTAGTCACAATTATAATGGACTTGACATGGCAGCTGGTGAAATTTACAACAATTAGTGATGATGATGTAGAAAATGTATGTTCTACTATATGCTGATGACACTAGAATGATTCAATCAAATACAGATTTCTTGCTTGTGTATAGCGGAACTATGTCAACTCTTCTAATGGTTGACATTTGGTTGTTTCAGGTGTCAACTATATTGTGAATCTGTAATTATTAGTCTATATTGATACAATTGATTTACACAGTACCATGTCTACACAAGGCATGGCAAGCGTAAACAGAACAGTAGAATGCATTTGATATCAATAAAGTGTAGGATATTTCATTCTATAGTTGTCCAGAATATTAATTTTCTGTTTGTTACCTACAGGTGACAGAATATTAATTTTCTATGTTTGTCACCTACAGGTTTCTACAGACAATACATCTTTAACCAATAGACACCTCAGTCACACCATTTTATAACAATTAAATGAACATCAAAATAAACACAACTTGCAATTATAGAAAATCAATAGTTTTGAAGATACAGTTTAAAAGTGTTAGGCAACTGTTCAGTCTAACAGGGATCAAGTCTGTCTACTCTGCCTGGGTGCTGTGACCAATGAAAGATTAGTCAAGGTCTCAATGGACTAGGCTGTAGAGATTTAGCCACAGCTGTTGACTTTGTGGCACAATACACAACATCTACTGTTGGGGGTGGTCTCAAGGGCCCTTCTCAAAACCACATCACTAGATAATGTAAAACTTTTGCACTTTGGGGGCCCCTTAGAATGATTCAATCAAATGCAGATTTCTTATATATAGTGGCAGCACCCTAAGTTACATCTATGCAAAATTATTTAAAAAAAGTTGCTAAACGGTTTCTGAGATACGGCAGCTAACGGCAGACGGAGGACGGCGGACGCAGAGTGATGGCAATAGTTCCTTGGACCTTCGGCCAAAGGACTAAAAAGGGTTAGTGAATCTCAAAATCGATAAGCCATATTAAAGTTGTGGTGGATATACAAGTTGATTGACTATAATTCATAGCGTTATATTGAGAGCCAGAAGTGTGTTAGGGTCGCAGACCTACTTCACCTTTGACAGTTTCAACTGTAAGTGTTCGTGGTATTTCACTAGGTTTTCTATGATTAGTGGATTATTACATAACATATATACGAGGTGTAGTAATTAATGTCGATCTTAAAACCTACTGTATCAAGATACACAGATTCCCTGATCATGAAATCTGGCAAGTAAAAACATAGGCACTCAAAATTAACTACTGATCTACAATCTACCACACTCAATGGAATAAGTTGGGGTCAAGTGTGTGCTTTGGCAACATAACATGACAAACTAATTCATCAAAACATGTCTTTTATGTACAGTGTTACCAATCATACCACAAAGTTCATAGCAGATTCACCATACATGACAATACCAAAAGACTTGCCTTAAATGTACGATTCCAGGCCAAATACAGTCCCCGCTAAATGGTGTCCACCGTGCACTTGTGACATTGATGGCTAAATGTATGTAATTCAACTACCAGATGTGAAACTAATTATAGATTCAATATAATTTAAAAACAGTCCATGGAAAATATACATTTGAAAGGCCACATAATTTATTTCAATTAAAAGTTGACTTGATCATTTGGCTGGGAAATGTATTTGTCAATGAATAGTGTGATGCTTTTCTGACCAAAGGTGATCAACCCAATGGACACTTTCTCAAATCTGCTGCTGGGTTATGCACATGTAAATTGATAATAAACCCTTTGCCCATCAACCCTAGGGATATCGTTATAAAACTCGAAGACAACACAACACAACCAGTCAATAACACTGGCGTCAACTTAAAGAACACAATTACGAACAGCAGTTGGGTGATCATTCAAAATGTATGCCACCCATCCACCCACACACATTGCACCAAAACTGTATACAAATTGCGATACAATTCATTGAAGACACTCAAAGTATGCCTATTTGACATGCAGACCTTACACTACCAAAATATGTACTCCAAGTCTACTCATTTACTCCACCCGATGCCCTGCCCCATAGGTTCACCGAATTAGTAATCTCTTCTTAAACAGGGATATTCTGCGAACAGCCCCAGTTGCTTGTGTAAATTCCATGTCATCTTACATGATCCTAAATCCTTTTGTACTAAAACATCTCTGACACCAATAAAATCCTGCATCACCTAGATTGCATATAAAACTACTGCCGTACAGAGAGGAAATGTTCTGTCTGTTTGCGATGGCCATTCAGTCGACTGCACGAAATATGATTAAGCTCTTGTTTCCAGCATCACTGATGCACAACAAAGCTATCTATAATACAAAATACCTTCAAGGATGGTTCTGCAAAAATACTAGTTTGTCAAGAGATGGTAGAAACAGAGTCATTCATTGACCGGAACTGCACAGAATCTCTGATATGATGTTTAATCCAATCCCTATAGAAATCTCACCATTTGCAAACACACGTGCAAGAAAACAGCCTCGCAAAACTGTGCATGCTTTTGACAACTGACTAATAAAATGTAAAATACTGATTACTGCTTGTGCTGTGGAAAGACTACTAGCCAATATAACTGCCAGCCAATATAATTGCCAGCCAATACAACTGCCAGCCAATATAACTGCCAGCCAATATAATTGCCAGCCAATATAATTTCCAGCCAATATAACTGCGAGCCAATACAACTGCCAGGATGAGTGGTTCCGCATGATAAACATTACGGAATGACCAGTGCCACTAAGACCAGAACTTCTGCAATATATCAAAAAACAAATTCATTCATGTCTCATCAGCAAAAGTACCTGCAGTAATACACATCGGTGAACAGATCTCGTGGCTTTCTCTGGACTCAGACATTAACCACTGTACAAGGTACTTCTTTTGAAAAAATGCTGTGTTTGAAACGTATATATACACTCAGAATGCATACACTATAAAACAGTCTGACCGACAAAATCATTTGTACCTGGATTGTATTTCAGCGGTTTCTGATATTGTGGTAATAAGTCGCTGGCAGCGTGTGCCAGTTTAAGAAGATATTGTCTCACTGTTGTCTCCATTAGACAAGCTAGTCACATCCACGACGTTTCTTTGACTACAGGTGTCAGTGTGCCTTACAGACAGGCAATAACCTCCGAGCTTATCACCCTATGAACTCAGTTTAAAACTGCGTTGTCTTCGGCCATGCGCTGGTTGTAATCCGAGATTGTTTGATGGATTGTGGTGGCCGAGTATTTGCACTTTGCCGAGCCACATGTGCAGGTGAAATGCTTCCACTTGATGATCCAGAACTTCTCGCCGTAGTCAAACCTGGGGGCAGATAAACGCTTGTAGAAACGATGGTAACGGGAAAAGGTAACAGACAAAAAATAACAGGACAAAAAGTAACATGCAAAATGAAAGTTTATTTTTTTTTATTATTACTATTTTATGCATTAGAAAAGTAGTTTTTACTTTAATGTATTATTTACTTGAAAGGTAAATATACACTTATTGAAAAGATTACACTCTGCACGCATACATTGACTGATACAAATTTAAACATTTGGTAAACCATGAAAGAAAAACAAAAATGAAAAAGAATTACATTTTATAGATGTAAACCTTGATGAAAATATACACATGCTGAGAAGGAATTACATTTTTATTAAAGACATTAAGGCCAGACACGGCAGGTAGATAGGATTATTTTTTAATTTGTGCAAACAGTTCAATTTTTTCTGCCCAATGCATGAAATGGGTCTTACTGAGTAAAATATATATTGAACTTTTTTCAGCCAGACCCCCCGTTTCCATGGTAACAAACAAAATGGCCACCATTTTGAGCAAATATTGGCAAATTTGGAAACACTGCCATTTTTTATTGAATCCATATATAGTTATAATTCTTGCAAATCCATGTTCCCCACAGATTCTATAGTGCAATGATCAGAGCATTTTTTGAAATGTTGTTTTTATTTTTTAAATAATTTGTGTAAAATACGAAAAAAAATCTTGTTTTTTTGCAACAAATATGGCTATATCTTTCAAACTATTCATGATTTAAAAAAAATTTCTGATCATTGCACACAGTAGAATATGCTGAATGCAACATATTTTTATAAATTTACATAGCATAATTATTCCCAGAGATATCCCGTTTCCAAATGCAGAAATTTGAAGAAAATTTGTTTTGAGAAAATGGCTGTCAAAGATTGCATAATGGATTTCATTACATGATATCAACATGCTTGATCCATGACTAAAACTCATTTAGAGGTACGTAATTGTCATAGAAGTGAACTTTATTGATAGTATGCATACAAAGGTATAATAATCTGGCAGAAAACCATTTTCAGTATTTTTTGTCAAAAAACATCATTTCACCTAGGGTGTCTGGCCTTAACATCATTCAATATAGGCTTAACTAAATAGAGCACATCAGTAGAATTAAATCCCAGGAAAAAAGGCATGGAAATAAAGTTACAATATTGTTTATTCAAAAACTATATATACTAAATAGAACATCTAATAATTGAAGACATTAAAGTTTGATAAGTAGTACGAATATTCTTAAGAAACTCAGCCAGTTTTGCACATTTTTAGCGAAAATTTAGGACAATAAAGTTTGATACACATAACATTTATAAGTGACTTTACAAAAGCTACCTTTAATTTTGATAACTAATATGAACATTCTACATGAACATATTCAATCGTTCACATGACAATATGTAAATATACTTATTTAAAGTTGTTACTTAATTTTCTCCATTCAATGAGCAAGCCATACCCGAGTTCCTCATTGGCCTTGATGTCTCGGGTGGCGAAGAAACACATACGAGGGAAGCGAAGATCTTGGTGCTCCACAAACACCTTCACTGGCAGTAGGTTCGGCTCACACAAGTGGTTGATGAATCGACTCACATTGCCGTAGAGACGCGCATCTATGCAGTAGGTGTCCGACTCCTGAAGAGCAAACACACAAGCAAAATTGAAAGATGTTTGACTGCTGGATCATAACAGCGCTTCAATAGGATGAGAGTATCACCTCAAAGTTTTATTGATCTGTAACCAAAATTCGGTTTTACTGATGTTGATGCAACAATCTGTCGACACCTTCGGACTGAACCCCTATTTGACCACTACGCCATCTGGTGGTCAGTCAGGACATGTCCAAACTTAATTTTTATCTTCCTTTGGAAGCAGTCAGCCATGCCACAACTGCTGCACATTAGCCACTTGTCATTATAATTCCACCACTGGAATGCCACTACTGTCTATTGCAAGAAGCTTATTTTAATAATGAAAACGTACTAACGATAGTCATAATTATTAAAAAGGTAGACTTTTATTGCTCAGTGGAAGAAGGCAAGTGAAAAACATGTCTGTGAGATTCTTGACATGTGCACACCACACTACTGGATGAAGATCGATGTCTCTCTCGATGTCTTCTAGATGAGACTATTCTCAACTAGAACTAACTGTACAGAGTCCTCTCACAATCCTGACTTGGTGCTCAACAGAGTTCTCAGGACCATGTGATATGTGAGTGATAACGGTCCAGAAGCTTGCTGATGACCTTACCTTGTTGTCAAGATCAAACAAGTACGAGTCATCCTCTCGATTATCTGCCACTGTGTCAGATATCAGCTCCCCAACGTACCTGAAATGTAACATCAGCTGGTCATTACATCCTTTTCCCAGGAAGGTGCATGCATATATAGTGAGTTAAAGTTAATAAAAACAAGGCATCAGCTAAAATCCATTTTCCACGTGTACACACAAAGTTTAACATTGAAAAAATATACATTTGTAGCATAAATTCGATTTTAAACCCATCTGTGTAGCAATTCCAGTGGAAAATTAAAATTTAATGAGCTAGATGATCACGTGGTATTGTGACGTCACATATGACATATACTCGCATCAGGCCAACCCTTTCCAAGCAATCAGAGCATGTTTAACAAGGATAGCTTTTGGGTCTTAACGAACATCAGAATGAGTTATTGCACGACATTCCGATGTAATATAAACACAAGTCATCATAGAGGAATAGGCAGTTACCTTATGGTTCCACATGAATCCAATTTTATTCAAAACTATGAATGCGATTGGGCCTACGAGTTGACCAGGTTTCTTTTTTGACTTTTACTGAGCTTCGGCTCATTTTCAGAATAATTATATCGATTGCAACCCACCGGAGATAATCTACACCAATAAACATACATAGCATTTTATTTATCCAGACAGATCTGGATAAATTTGTTTTCACACATATACTTACAATGTATTACCGTACAATATATATAATTAATAAGTTGTATATCCATTACATTATATTTGTCTGGATAAATACAATTTCGAAACATCGTTATATATAATTACCATATTTTCATTTTTGTGGCGAATAAATAATTACATTTAAACAAATATTTACAAAGAGTGCATCATAGTATAAAAATTATTTGGTTTATATTACTTCGTGAAAACCTAAACAAGTGTAAAAAAATCGATGGTTTGGTGTCAGGCTTGAACCGGCGTCGTCCGATTGTAAAATAACTGACACGAAACCAATGCGTCTACCAACTGAGCTAGCGACATCGATGAAAATTCACTGACTGGTTGAAGTTATTATGATAAATTGTACAACTCCTCCTTCATATATCGATATTCTAGTGATATTATGAGATTATACAATATTACTTTCTGTAGCTGGATACAATATCTGTTTGCTATATATGTATATTGGTGTAGATTATCTCCCGTGGGTTGCAATCAATACAATTATTCTGAAAATGAGCCAAAGCTCAGCGAAACCTAGTCGACTTGTAGACCTTTTCGCATTCATTGTTTTGAATAAAATTGGATTCATGTGGAACCGTAAGATAACTGCTTGTTCCTCTATGATGACTAGTGTTTGTATTACATCGGAATATCACACAATAACTCATTCTGACGTTCGTTTCGACCCAAAAGCTATCCTTCTAAACATGCTCTCAATGCATGGAAAGGGTCGGCCTGATGCGAGTACCATGATATATGTCATATGTAACGTCACATCTCGGCATACTGAAAAGCGCGCCAAAAATACGCATATTCGAAAATGTCCGGATGCACAGCATAAAATGTGGCATTTCTAATTCATTGAATGTTTTATTTTTTTGGCTTGGTGGACACGGAAATATATAGCAGGATGTAATATAACATGAATTTCAGCAATAGGTGTTTTTATTCCCTTTAATATGATAGCCTCTAGGTTGGACAGCATCAAGTGTATTGGTGGTTGGTCTTCATACTTTATTTTTAATTTATGGTTTGTAAATACTGCCAAACAAAGTTTTGCTTTGGATTTTAGTGTATAAATACAGTTATTGTTGTAGTGTATAAATACAGTTATTGTTGAACTGACATTTAAAGAAATTATTGTTGTAGCAGAGTATTCATAGTGTGTGTGCGTGTGTTCGTGTGTTCGTGTGTCTGTTTGTGTGTGTACATGATATGATATATCTATGTTTTTATTACGAGTGACTTACTCGCAGACAAAGGTTCCCTGGGGGATGTTGAGGAGGGTGCGGACCCCCCAGCCACGCCCATTTGTGCGGAATACTTGCAGTCGAGACCTACATCAAGAGAAAATATACTTGAATACATCCACATAATAAATAATAGTAATATATAAAACATGATTGTACAATAAAAACGACGACTTTGTAAGTTGAAAGAACTTGTCAGAACAGATATATAAAAGGTTTATACAACATAATAACAATATAATATAATAACACGCTCTCAGGACTTTCCCTTTCAGCTTAAACTTAAGTTTTTTATGTTAATCATAGATCATATCTTTATAGTACATTGATAATTATATCTATTGCTGTTTTAAAGTTTCTCAGGTTCTGCCAGTGCAGTAGGGATTCCCATTACACATTATAGTTACAGCCCACATGGTGGCATTCAGTTTGACACTGGGACAATGGCAGGCAGTCAGCCGAGGCTAGTCCAATACACAGACTTACAGCATAATCTCTGACACCCAAGCCGCTCCACTCAGTGATCAGAGATAGGGCAAAGTGCTCTGTCCAGTTATAAATAGAAATCAGTGGCCCAGGCTACTGAAGGAGGCTTACAGCAGTAGGGAAATAGTAGGACAATTTTGAATTTTGTGCCTCTGAGGTGCAAATTTCTTTTATATAGTGTGTCACTATACACACATGAAATGTCTATGCAAAATCAGAGAAAAAGTTACTGAAGAGTTTTTGAAAAATAGGCAAAATATGAAAATTTACCAGTTTCAGGAGCCCTGGGGGGCCCTTAGAATGATTCAATCAAATACAGATTTCTCGTGCATAGTGGCAGTGCCCTAAGATACATCTATGTAAAATTAAAGAAAAAGTTGCTGACTGGTTTCCAAGATATGGCAGCATGCCAGACGCAGAGTGATGGCATAAGTCCATTGGAACTTCAGCCCAAAGGACTAAAAATGATGACTTTGTACATTGAAAGAACTTGTCAGGATATATATATAGTTTATACTAAATAATAATATATATAACATGACTGTACGATAAAAGCCAACAGACTTAGTTACTTTGAAAGAAGCCGGTGACTTACGTGATGCCAAGTTGAATGACCCTGTTACGACAGTTGGCCCAGCAACTGCATGCCTTGTTACACTCAAATATCAGGGGTGGGTCCATGTAGTTGAAGTCCTTCAGCAATCTACCCTCCTGAAACAAGGTACAGCAGCAACACTGCCCATCAAATCGGAAAATCGTCTTCGTACATTTTAGATTATATAATTTCCATTGATGTCTGCATTTGTAATACTGAAAAGACAAAGGAGATGACAGCTGAGGTTTTGTTTAGTGCACCATTAGTCATTATGGTGGTAATTAGGCGGCGAGGCTACAAGAACGTCACTCACCTTATCATACCAGCACTTGACGCTGTTGCGACTGCAGATACAGAACGTGGAACAGCAGTTGTCTCGGCACTCACAGCACTGCAACAACAACAGCAGTGAAACAAACATGATCCACAGCACTGCAACAGCAATGAAACATGATCCACAGAAATGCAAGCAACAGCAGTGAAGCAAACATGATCGACAGCTCTGCAAGCAACAACAGCAGTAAAGCAACATGATCCACAGCACTGCAAGCAACAACATCAGTGAAACAAACATGATCCACAGCACTGCAAGCAACAACAGCTGTGAAACAACACAGTGCACAGCACCACAAGCAACAACAGGATTGACAATGCAGCAAACACCAACAGCAGCTGTGAAAATATCATCCAGAACTCTGCAAGCAACAAATACAGCTGTGATGCAACACAATCCACTAAACTACAGTTGTGAGTCGACACCATCCACAACAACCTTACCTGTAGACTAGTGATGACGTGATTGATGTTCATTGGACTTGTCTCTGCGTTGTTCATCAGGTACTGGAAGTCTGTCGGGTAGTTCTCGTCATCCACCCCATTCACTACAGGCAGCGGGTTTGCCTCACGCCCCATCGAGATGTCTCTACAAGAGAACACAGACATGGGTAGAGGTGAAAGACATCTGACTGCCACTCACTGCACAGGCTGCACTTGCTATATGACAGCTGAAAAGAAAGTAAAGGTAGGTGCTTATATAGCATAGTATCCAGTCCTCAGGACTGCTCAATGCACTTTACACTTTACTCCCTGGCAGACCTGTTCAATCGAACACCATCTCGACTTCTCTGGAAAGCATCCAGCCATGCTGCAATTAATGCGCAAAGACTATTCGTACACAAATATCCACCACTGTTCACCACTGAGTACCTGACTACAGAGTCAGATACTCATTCATACAGCAGAGTGAACTGGAGCAACGTAGAGTGAATGACCTTGCCCAAAGTTCAACACCGCAGCACAGAATTCAAACCAGGGTTCTCTTGGTCAAGAGTCCGAAGCTCTAGCCACTGCAACACCGCACTGAATTGAATATTTTTGTGCAACAAACTCCAAAAATGTTTTATATTCCACGACATGTAAGATTAGATAAAACACTGGTTGTCTACTAGTTCATGTAGCTTAGAATGTCTCACAAAATCAGACAAATGTTTGAGTAGCATTTGTTCTGCGTGTGACTAACCTGTATAGTAGTTGTTCCGGCTGGTGTAGTCGCTGGGTGGCAAACCCCTTGAGTTGTTTGTTTACCCTCAGGGCCATCCATACATGTCCATTCTGGTCCACACAACACTGCAACAAGAAACAACTCATGTAGCTAATTCACTTGTCTCATGGAAATCGGAGTTATTTTATTAGAATGCTACAAGTGAACTTAATTGGACAACTCTAATTACAGGTGTATCTCTATCATAAAATGTTCTCTCTTCAACAGATATTACCATTACCTAATTGTCATCACAGGAAGTGAGAGTTTCATACCGATATGGCCGACTTGTTGTTGTTATTGCGTGCTTCACTGTCCGCTCCCCGAGCCAGGAACAACCTACAGGAGAACACAGGAACCTGGTTTTACTTCCAAGTCACACGTAGCTATAACGCACAACTGTCAATTACAAGAATAGCAAATATGTTTTTATTACAATTGCAAAAAATATAAGTACTTTTTACCTTTGGAAAATATATGTGAATGCAGGCTTATTGTTACTCCTGTCTACCATATACGATATCATCAGTATTGAATAAACAAGTTAGATTAAAAAATAATATAATAGTTTCAAACATAAACAAAATGTAATTTGGTACAAGTTAAAAGGCTAATAAGTGACATGTATGACTTGTCAAGAGTTTAGATATCAAGAGTGTACGACATGTCATGAGTGCATATATTACAAGTGTACAAAAACATGTTGACCAAAGTTTAACTGAAAGAAAATTTAAGAGCTTATACGTATTTTATGTAATCAACATATTGTAATCAACTTGGTGATAGCGACAAAGAGATTGTCATGTCTTCACAGTGCATAAAACAGTTTAAAACTCACAAGACCTTCTTTGACTCAACTGGGTTAAAGACCATGACAGAAGAGGACGTGTGTGTGATTGAACTGCAGGAGCAGGAAGTATGTGCGATGAGGCGGGTCATTGCTTGGACTATTGGAGCAGGAAGTGTGTGCAATGAGGATGTCATTGCTTGGACTATTGGAGCAGGAAGTGTGTGCGATGAGGATGTCAATGCTTGGACTATTGGAGCAGGAAGTGTGAGCGATGAGGATGTCAATGCTTGGACTATCGGAGCAGGAAATGTGTGCGATGAGGATGTCAATGCTTGGACTGCTGGAGCAGGAAGTGTGTGCAATGAGGATGTCAATGCTTGGACTATTGGAGCAGGAAGTGTGTGCGATGAGGATGTCAATGTTTGGACTATTGGAGCAGGAAGTGTGTGCGATGAGGATGTCAATGCTTGGACTATTGGAGCAGGAAGTGTGTGCGATGAGGATGTCAATGCTTGGACTGCTGGAGCAGGAAGTGTGTGCGATGAGGATGTCAATGCTTGGACTATTGGAGCAGGAAGTGTGTGCGATGAGGATGTCAATGTTTGTACTATTGGAGCAGGAAGTGTGTGCGATGAGGATGTCAATGCTTGGACTATTGGAGCAGGAAGTGTGTGCGATGAGGATGTCAATGCTTGGACTATTGGAACAGGAAGTGTGTGCAATGAGGATGTCAATGCTTGGACTATTGGAGCAGGAAGTGTGTACAATGAGGATGTCAATGCTTGGACTATTGGAGCAGGAAGTGTGTGCAATGAGGATGTCAATGCTTGGATTATTGGAGCAGGAAGTGTGTGCGATGAGGATGTCAATGCTTGGACTGCTGGAGCAGGAAGTGTGTGCAATGAGGATGTCAATGCTTGGACTATTGGAGCAGGAAGTGTGTGCGATGAGGATGTCAATGTTTGGACTATTGGAGCAGGAAGTGTGTGCGATGAGGATGTCAATGCTTGGACTATTGGAGCAGGAAGTGTGTGCGATGAGGATGTCAATGCTTGGACTGCTGGAGCAGGAAGTGTGTGCGATGAGGATGTCAATGCTTGGACTATTGGAGCAGGAAGTGTGTGCGATGAGGATGTCAATGTATGTACTATTGGAGCAGGAAGTGTGTGCGATGAGGATGTCAATGCTTGGACTATTAGAGCAGGAAGTGTGTGCGATGAGGATGTCAATGCTTGGACTATTGGAACAGGAAGTGTGTGCAATGAGGATGTCAATGCTTGGACTATTGGAGCAGGAAGTGTGTGCAATGAGGATGTCAATGCTTGGACTATTGGAGCAGGAAGTGTGTGCAATGAGGATGTCAATGCTTGGATTATTGGAGCAGGAAGTGTGTGCGATGAGGATGTCAATGCTTGGACTGCTGGAGCAGGAAGTGTGTGCAATGAGGATGTCAATGCTTGGACTATTGGAGCAGGAAGTGTGTGCAATGAGGATGTCAATGCTTGGACTATTGGAGCAGGAAGTGTGTGCAATGAGGATGTCAATGCTTGGACTGCTGGAGCAGGAAGTGTGTGCGATGAGGATGTCAATACTTGGACTATTGGAGCAGGAAGTGTGTGCGATGAGGATGTCAATGCTTGGACTGCTGGAGCAGGAAGTGTGTGCGATGAGGATGCCAATGCTTGGACTATTGGAGCAGGAAGTGTATGCAATGAGGATGTCAATGCTTGGACTATTGGAGCAGGAAGTGTGTGCAATGAGGATGTCAATGCTTGGACTATTGGAGCAGGAAGTGTGTGCAATGAGGATGTCAATGCTTGGACTATTGGAGCAGGAAGTGTGTGCAATGAGGATGTCAATGCTTGGACTGCTGGAGCAGGAAGTGTGTGCGATGAGGATGTCAATACTTGGACTATTGGAGCAGGAAGTGTGTGCGATGAGGATGTCAATGCTTGGACTGCTGGAGCAGGAAGTGTGTGCAATGAGGATGTCAATGCTTGGACTGCTGGAGCAGGAAGTGTGTGCGATGAGGATGTCAATGCTTGGACTGCTGGAGCAGGAAGTGTGTGCAATGAGGATGTCAATGCTTGGACTATTAGAGCAGGAAGTGTGTGCGATGAGGATGTCAATGCTTGGACTGCCAGAGCTATAAGTGTGCTCAATGAAGCGTGTCAATGCTTGAACTGCCAGAGCAGGAAGTGTACGAAGAAGCATGTCAGTGCATAGAATGCCAGAGCAGGAAGTCTGTGTGATGAAGTGTGTCATTGCATGGACTGCCAGAGCAGGAAGTCTGTGTGATGAAGACAGCTGGAGCAAACTAGCGTTCCCTCAACACTTACACAATGCACTCGTAGTGATCCTGTCTCGCAGCAATGTGGCTACAACAAACACAACAACTGTCACAAGACACTAACATATGACACTACACACAGATATCTGCAGCCGTTCAACCATCAGACACAGTCATCCAGGATGTAAGAAACAATCCGTGCCTGGACAAAATAAAAAAAAAAACAATTGTACTACTAGATGAAAAAACAGTAAAGTTGTCAGGCAACATTTCATTTTCATTCGGGTATAAAACGAGAATGATGCATTTGCACTATGACTAGCTTCATATCTATAAATTAGCCAGTCATAACAATGTTACCAATATTACTACTGCATGTTATTAAGTAGTCCTATGTAAAGCACACATGCTGAAGAAGGTGACTGCGAGATAACGCAATGTCATACTCAAACCATTTCACACAAGGTATAATGGTGGATACTGACTATATCTACACATTAGACATCATGCACAAACTATACATGGTTCATGTAAATTTAAACAATTACAGAAATCCTGACTGGCTAAAGACCTCGAATGTTCAAACAACAAACATATATCAAATCGTTATCTTCGCAACAATTTCATAGAATTTTAAAACTGAAATTAACTGTACCATTGTCAACACGTGTCTTTGGTTTATGTGATGACCACTAGAGGGCACTACTCACAGAGGTCTGTCTCCGTGCTCATTGGCTGCCTCGAGACAGCAGCCAGCGTTTAGGAAGAGTTCGGCCACATCGACACAGCCAGCGTAGGCTGCCCAGTGTAAGCCA
The DNA here is from genome assembly GCA_020002185.1 of Paraescarpia echinospica. Taxonomy (NCBI): domain Eukaryota; kingdom Metazoa; phylum Annelida; class Polychaeta; order Sabellida; family Siboglinidae; genus Paraescarpia; species Paraescarpia echinospica. The sequence goes on along the minus strand of CM034540.1, from coordinate 36,610,272 downwards.
GTGTTCTCTTCCTACAAACACAGCAAACACAATCTCAAACTTCTGACCACTTGGTTGCCTTAAAACTTGATGACTCGGCTATCAGGCATCTGGGTTAAATCCCTTGACCAGGACAGTTATAGAGGTGCCTTGTCCACTATCAATCGGCACCAGCTTGCTCTGTCATATGCTTATCTCAATGTTGTCACTCTGTTCTGAAATCCACTTTTCTTTTGTTCCTATCATTTTCTCTCTGATGGAGTCATTGTCAATGCAGCATTGCTGGGCTGCTTCATGGATTGTTTCCTTAATGTTTCTCCTCATCTTGCTTGGTCCAACATGTTGTTATTCCATGTTTGGATATTTTTCCTTACTTCCCCATTTCTTCTGTGGCTGTTTCCTGTAATACTTCTTTGATGTTGCCTGTGGGGACATTTCCTTCTTCAAGAAGATATAGAAATGATGGATCAGTTACTCCATGTCAAAACGAATATTGTTGTTTCAGTGTTGTCAGAACTATGTCGTGGTCATTGATTATGTGTATCTCAGGCACTAATCATAATGTTAATTTTATATAGTGCCTTATCCATAAAAAGCACTGTACATAAAATTTACACATGAATAAAACAAATTTATAGTTACCGGGTTGTTGTTCGACCCAAACCAAAATCCGTCGCTTTGAATCTCACGAGATCTAGCCACTGATCTCTGTGTATGACTAAAGACAATTGACCGTGACTTCGCAAGGCAATTACGTCACGTGCATCAAAATATTTTTTTTAATTGGCAATAACCGCTAGCACGGTAAACATTGTTACAACATTTTTTGAGCTGCCCTGTGTTTTCCTATGGAAACTAAGTATCAACTTTCCTGACAATTTATTTGCATAACATGAGACAAATAAGTGATAAGGAGATACAATGTGGATATCTTTCACAAAGATTTCTTCAGTTTTTATGCAAGAATAAATTAATTACGATAATACAGCTGTAGATTAAAACAATACACATGAATTAGTTAAAAATAATAATAAATCAATTAAGATAAATCGCAACATAAATTAGCTAAAACAAGTTAATTAATCTACAAAATACCTTAGAAATAAAACATTATAAAAAATGAGTTGCAGTAGATCCTTCCACCCTGTGCCAGGGTGTGTGAAAGATGGTGCAGTAGGTGAAATACGTAGTTTGCTGTTGCATGGTAGGCATGACAACAGAAGTAGAAGTGTACACTCACATTGTCCCGGATGTTTGGGTCGGCCCCTACAAGCAGCATGTACCTGACCACCGCCAGATGGCAGCTCTCAGTTGCCCATATGAGGGGGGTCCACCCTCCGTCATCCTACACAACATACAGTTAATTACACCTACAGACACCCTACAGGGTTCTAGAGAAATATACTTGCTACATTTATTATATATATATGAAAAGTTGAATTATTCAAATATGTACATCATGCATGAATGTACATTCAAACAAATAACAATCTCTGTGCTGTCACCTTAAATCTTCTTTGTGACAAAGAATAAAACACATAACCAAGTATGTGAGAATATTGGACCACACTATGTGTCAATATACACGCACGCTCGCACGCATGCACATGCATGCATGCAGAGACACACTCAAGATTGTCTGCTAATTTTACGATCTCAAACAAGATTAATTTACTCCAATTCCAAATAATGGCCGAGTTGAAACAGGCAAAGGAAGTTAATTATGAGTGCAATGTACATCATATCACTATAGATAAGTTTATAAACAAGTTCTAGCCACAAATTCATTTTCCAGGGGATGCAATTGTAAAGTACATCCACATTTTGTTGTTGCTACAACGAATAAACATTGTGATACCAAATAATATTCACGCTTATAGTAATAGTACATGTTATGCAACTGCCACCAAATAACTACTTCCATTATTGACACAATTTGAACCAAACATTTGCATTTTTGGTTTATTGCTATAACACACAATCATGTTTACAATGATGTAAGACTTGCCTTGATGTTGACGTCGGTCTCTGTCATCTCCACCAAGTACTTGACTGTGTCGACACTGCCACATTTGGCAGCCAGGTGGAGACAAGTCATGCCGTCCTGGCCCTGGAAATAACGACGAATCAGATGAATAATGTAGCATGTTTTCATGAGAAAAAAACGCAAAGTTTATTTTATAATTTTCTGAAAACATGCTGTCAGATGACATAGTTAACACCAAAAGCATTTGCTTTAATACTACTGTCATTTTTCATATCTAGTACCATTAGTTAAATATTATGTCTTTTTCTGATACCACTTAGGCTAAAAATGACTGTTCCCTACAAATGCCCTTGTGTCCAATGACTGCTCCCTATACATGCCTTAGTGACTGCTGCCTATATGTAACTCAATGACTGCTCCCTACAGGTGCCACAACAGCTGCTCCCTACATGTGCCTAACTGACTACTCCCTACATGTGCCTCACTGACTGCTCCCTATACATGTCTCAATGACAACTCCCTACACATGCCACAATGACTGCTCCCTACCTTTGCGTCAGCGATAGCACCAGCTTTAATGAGGTAGCGTACGACTGCTGTCTGCCCGTACTCGGCAGCACAAATGGCTGCCGTGCAGAGGTTCTGGTCATTAAGGTGTAGGGATGCTCCCGCCTACAACAACAGTCACATGACCTACCCAGTACTACACTGCCACCTGGCAACTGTTGCAATAACTTCAACTGTATTACTGGACTCATTTCCTCAACGTTACTGTTATGGAAATATTTTGGAAGCATCCCAGGGTGATCTGAGTTGTGAGGTGACAATAACACAATGTTCCCCCGAATTACTAAATCTACTCTTAATATCTTCACACATCAAATCTGTTTCAATAAACCACAATTTGTAACCTAATTTCATCGTTTTCTGTTTAATTTGTATGTCTCAACATGAAAATGCAAACTAAATGGTACAGTTGATATTTGTGATGAGATAACATTCTAATTATAAACAAACTATTGTTCAATAAAACACCTTTGAACAGTCAATAGTTTGGAATAGATACAGTTGGTAACACGGTTTTACAACAAACACGATCCGACTGTGTATATCTGTGACCACGGTTGATGACACTGCTCCATTTTACAGACAGCAATAAATGATTGGCTGTGAGGTGTTGCCTTGGTTACCTGAATGAGGAGATGAACTACACTGAGGTAGCCACCAATGGCTGCTGCGTGTAGCGCTGTCTGTTTGTTGAACTCCTCAAACTGCATGTTTGCATCAACACCGTCAACTGTCAACGACAGACACATAACATTCGCTAACAAGGACACAAGGGTTGCATCAATGTACATTAGCATGTTACTTTACCACATTTTATTAAACAATGTAAAGGTAAGTTCTTATACAGCACCGTCCTTGGGACTGCTCATTGCCTTTTATACTTCACCCCTTCAGTAGCCTTGTTCTACTGAAAGCTAGTGTGACTTCTAAAGAAAGCATTCAGTTATGCTGCAAATGCTACACAAAGATTACTCGTTGATAAATATCCACCACTGTCATTAGCTAGGTTCTCATTTATACTTGAACTGAAGCAACGTGGATGGAATGACAAGACAACAAGAGGAGTAAACACGGATTCTCTCAATCGAGTCCAATGTTCTAACCTTAATGTTACTGCACCCCAATGTCACAGGGTCCACACAATTTCTTTAAAATGTCAATTCCACACTAATCCAGAACCAGCGGAAATATATTTCAAAGACATTTTATGTCACATAAAAACTACATAACCCTGTCGGAAACCATGGATGATGTGGGCATTCACTCTTCAAATTTTCAGCAACAACATATGCATATATGCAATATAGCCAACGTTGGTGCATTTAAATAATGTTATCTTATTGAAATATTAAAATATATATAATGGTGATAGACAATTATTAATATGTTATGGATCATAACCAAACAATCTATTACTCCTTACTATTTTCCAATGAAATTCCAGCATATTCAAGGCCAGGAGTTATATTTTAAAACTCAAGTAGTTTCCACGTACTTCCAAACAGCATAGAAACCATGAGTAAACAAACATTTAAAAAATAATCATGAAATATATGTTTATAAACATAATTCTACTCGGCAAAAACCTATTCATGAAATATCTGCAGTTCTAAAGAATGTGAAACCTCAACTCACGGAGTATTGCAAGAACTTTCTCTACTTCCCCGGCATATGAGGCTGCATACAAACTCTTGGAACTTGCACGCAGTTTCTTAGGTCTGCAAAAATGATTATAAGTAAACCGAAAAATATATTCATCACAGGGTGTCTTCTCTAGGAAGATCAACTACCACAGATCATCTTCTCTGTGTTTTTTTGTTATGACTAGATATTATTATTGCAAGTTACAAATTGTTATTACAAGTGGATACTCTGTCAATAACATTGTTACAATAACAATGTCATAGACAGAGTATTCACTTGCTATTACTTGTCATTGTAACAATGTTACAGAAAGAATATTCACTTGTTGTTATCATTGCAAATATGTTATAGACATAGTATTTAATTACTATTACTTATCATTGTAATTATGTTATATACAGAGTATTCAACTGCATTCATTTATCATTGTAATTAAGTTATAGACAGAGTACTCACTTGTCATTACAAATCAATGTAATAATGTTTTCTAGTTCTGTACGCGATGGACCTAGTGGCATACCAGCTGGAAAACACAAAGATAAGGCTCAGTTGACTAAGAACAACTTCAATCAGATACAGAACATATTTCAATTAGTTCTGCTTACCCTAGATTTTGAAAGTGACAAAAGAAATATAATTACCTGTGGAGATTTCCTTGTTTGTGCTCGTAGTTCTCACTGAGATGGACACGCCCAGGTCTTCAGCACCAAGTGACGGAGATGACTTTGGTGACAAGATGCCCATCCTAGCCCGAGGCCTACAATGTCAACAACAATAAAGTGACGACTGGTGACAAGACGGCCATATTAGCCCGGGGTCTACAATGTCAACAACAATGAAGTGACGACTTTGGTGACAAGACGGCCATCCTAGCCTGGGGTTTACAATGTCAACAACAATGAAGTGACGACTTTGGTGACAAGACGGCCATCCTAGCCTGGGGTTTACAATGTCAACAACAATGAAGTGACGACTTTGGTGACAAGACGGCCATCCTAGCCCGGGGGCTACAATGTCAACAACAATGAAGTGACGACTTTGGTGACAAGACGGCCATCCTAGCCCGGGGTCTACAATGTCAACAACAATGAAGTGACGACTTTGGTGACAAGACGGCCATCCTAGCCCGGGGTCTACAATGTCAACAAAAATGAAGTGACGACTTTGGTGACAAGACGGCCATCCTAACCCGGGGTCTACAATGTCAACAACAATGAAGTGACGACTTTGGTGACAAGACGGCCATCCTAGCCCGGGGTCTACAATGTCAACAACAATAAAGTGACGACTTTGGTGACAAGACGGCCATCCTAGCCCGGGGTCTACAATGTCAACAACAATAAAGTGACGACTTTGGTGACAAGACGGCCATCCTAGCCCGGGGTCTACAATGTCAACAACAATGAAGTGACGACTTTGGTGACAAGACGGCCATCCTAGCCCGGGGTCTACAATGTCAACAACAATAAAGTGATAGTGATAACTTCGACAGACTGTAAGAGTTCGCTACAGAGGACAATTTTGTTAGTGAACCAAAGCCTTAGTGACAATGTGAATAACACGCATACTCATCATGTTGGAATATAAACTGATTGCAGCTGAGCCCTTGTTCCTGAAAATCTTTATGCACAATTTTATTAATTTTGTATTTTAATAATTAATGTATTGCAAACAGGTAGAACTGTCAAGAAACATCTCTAATGTCACACATAGTTCTTGCAAAGTCGGTCGAACATAGAGCACACTTTATGGCTATACTCCTGGTCAAATCCCTTCGCCTCTTTCAATGTTCATTCGCATCCTTAGACTAATGGCTTCTCATCTACCAATGTGCGACGTATTTCAGAAAATACAATGGCAGTTATTCCACGTTATTTAATTACAATGTTACGTATTTGCTTTTCCACCTATCGGAGAAATATGGACGGCTCTCCCGATGGTGTGAATGAGTTTAACATCAAATTACTGTGATGATGATAACTGATGCCCTTGGTTTGTTGCTCCACGGCTGGGTAAAGTAAAGTAAAGGTAAGTCTTATATCGTGCAGTATCCAGTTCTCAGGACAGCTTAACCCTGCGACTGACCAGGGCCAATTCATCGGCCGACGGTACCTACCTTTACAGCAACATTTTTAGTTTCCATGCTAGGTAACTGACATGTGAACATTTGGTATTGTTGAATAGTTGACAGATTTTTCAAGATGGTGTATATTTATTCATGAGCAAATTGATTGACAGCTTCCGACTTCCTAGCCGACAAAACATATGACCAAGTCAGCATCAAAAGTTTTGTGGTTTTACTACGCCCCACGTAATGAATTTACGTATCCATTCATAAAGTCTAGACCCCCACACACGTGTTATCAATGGAAAGCTTTGTTATTGGCCAATCTGCCAAAAATGACATCAGCTGGCTAAGGTAATACAGCGAATCAAAACAAAGCATTTCAGACACCTCGCTCCTCGGGAGCTGAAGTAAACAACAAAATGGCGAACATCGTTGGAGAATTGTTCACTTCGAAAGTTTACTTTATATTATGTCAAGTTACAGCATCAATATTTCGACAAAATGCCTGACAGTATTCATGAATAAAGTCATTATATTAGTTCAGATAGTTAGAATGACTTTGGATCCTTTTTGTGGTGAAAAGTCAACAGCTTGGCAGCGTGGGTGGGCTGCGAATGTGTGCCGATAGCAAAAAGCGGCAGTGATCGGGCTGCTGGAATCAGAAAAAATCGTAAAAATAAAAGTTCTCAACGGATTTGATTCATTTTTGTGTCATTTGGTAGCTAACATGTGTGACTACATTTGTCTCACTGGACGAAGGACATATATCCACCCAGTAATTATCTGGTAGCAGAATAAAATTATAACTTTTAAAAAATCTTTTTGGATGAAGTTCAGATAATAATATCCCCATGATTATCAAACATTTTGTAGATTTTAAAATTTTATTATAAAAATCATTCCTTTAGCAATTAAATGATACCTCATTCATATTTTTGTGATACATATTAGCAAAGTTATGATTTTTACTGTAACAGTTCGCTACAGAGGATTTTCATTGGCCGGTCGTAGGGTTAAAGTGCTTTACACTTTACTCCCTGACAGATGTGTTCAATTGAACACCATCTCGACTTCTTCGGGAAGCATTCAAGCCTAAGGTTCGACCCAGCAGCACAGGATTTGAACCCGGGTTCTCTTGATTGACAGTCCGATGCTCTAGCCACTGTGCCACTGCAGGGGGTAAGCAAGGATATAACACCAAGTTACTTGTACTGACCCGACAGTGGAGAGGCGTTGAGGTCGTGGCTGCAGGGACAACTTGGTTGGGTCATGGAGCTTGAGGTTGACCTCGACCTGGTGTGACTCTGCCCCGCAGTGGGGGCAGTAATACTTGTTGTCACGGAATACTTGGCACTGCTTGTGGAAGTGATGTACACCCATCGACCCCTCCTTCTTGCACTGGTAGAACTTGCCCTTCAAACACACCCGTGACTGGTCAGTAACATCATCAGTGTGAACAAGGGTTTGCTGGATACATCAATAGTCACACACATATCCATGCAGACATAAATCCACAACATTTACATGAGATCGTCACTACAACGTGTCCTTGTTATAGTCCAACCTACATCAGAATCAGATCATTGTTACAACACACCTGAGTATATCCATGCCCAACCAAGTACAGCAGAGCCTAAGAAAGTACATATTGACTGACCTGAGTCCAGAACTGCCTAACTATAGTACAAAGTGACTGAACTGAGTACAGAAGTGCCAAACAATGCTACACTGACCTGAGTGCAGAAGTGGCCGCAGCCAGGACAGCACTGGTGTAATCGCAGTCGCTTGCGGTGTTGTTCACATACGGCCATGAATGGAATCTTGACCGCTGACCTCACAAGCTGTCCATTGGTCACATTGTTACAGCAGCCGACCACCTGCAAACACAACCTGTTGACGTAGGTTCATGCACGCATGATAGTGTAGATGCACACATGCATGATAGTGTAGATGCACACATGCATGATAGTGTAGATGCACACATGCATGATAGTGTAGATGCACACATGATAGTGTAGATGCACACATGATAGTGTAGATGCACACATGATAGTGTAGATGCTCACATGATAGTGTAGATGCACACATGATAGTGTAGATGTTCACACGATAGTGTAGATGCTCACACGATAGTGTAGATGCACACACGATAGTGTAGATGCTCACACGATAGTGTAGATGCTCACACGATAGTGTAGATGCTCACACGATAGTGTAGATGCTCACACGATAGTGTAGATGCTCACACGATAGTGTAGATGCTCACACGATAGTGTAGATGCTCACATGATAGTGTAGATGCTCACATGCATGCGTGAATGGCACATTTACATAATTATGTTCAACAATATGGAAAAATTAATTATTTTAATTATGAAATAACACACGCAAGTATGTACAGCACACTTCATGTAACTCAAAATTGCATAAGTTGATCTTTTCCCATCGTCGAGATCTATAAGGCACTAAAACATAGCTACTGATAAGTGGAACTTCTGATAACTAGAAGTATTGCCATGGGTCCCTGAAGGTTTAACTTCCACTGTATGACAAACTAATTTTCATATCTGTTAGGTAGGTAGATGACACACACACAGACACACACACAGACGTGCACAAATTGATCATTGATACAATTTTGGTTGGTAATTTTTTTACAGAAAACCAACAATTAAAACCATGTGTTGTACTGTTGTATTGTGTGCAGAACCCATTTGAACAAGTAAACTTTGTGTTTCAATATTGTTAACAATAACCAAATATGCGAGTTTTCATAGTGATCTAATGTCAAAGTCTACCGACCTTGCCATCAATGGAGTCAAGGGCTTGGCAGTAGATCACTTGTTTGAGATTGGCAAACGATGCTCCGTTAATCTTACAGCAGCAGAGTGGGATGAAATCACGATCTGCCTCCTCCCCAGTGGTATAGCGACTTGTCTGCAAAGGCATACATTTATACCTTTAGCCCTTTACACCCTACAATATAATAATCTTTCCATGAAATGTTTTGTACTTCATTTTTTAGCGTGGCAAGTTGTGTTTGGTTTTGAGCAAAATGTAATTTCCCACACTAAACATACTGATAACAATTTTTAATAATTATTTTTAAAGTCGATATGGATGAATGAGAAAAATAAAGTTTATATTTTATCAAATGAAACAATATGTAAAAAATGGGCCAAGTGGCCCTGAAGTCCTTTGGACTAATACGTCTATATATGACCCCGGCTGACCAAATGAGTGATAAGTCGGAAAAATTGTAACATTGTTTTCTTACATCCTTGTAAAGGTTTGGTAGGGTGCTTTCACGGTTTCAAAAAATATGACTGCTACAAAAATTGGCAAAGTTATGGAGCATTGAACATGGTAGGGATCAAAAAGTGAAAATAAAGAAAACGGCTGTTGAAGTTTTAAATTATATATGCAAATGGATTGCATGGAAATATTACATGCACAACATTCAAATGTGGCACACAGTATGTAATATGTATGTTATGTTGCAATGATACACTGGAAGTACAAATGTGCTGCTACAAAGACTTATCAAGTTATGCCAGATTATGTCTTCATGTATAAAACTAAGAGGACAGATTATTTGAGAGCAAAAGGTAGACTCACTGTTTGACACAGTTTAAAACCTACAGGCAACTGTCCAGTTTAACAGGGGTCTAGTGGCTTAATGCTGTCTGTTGACACAAGCTACTGCCAGTGACCAATTACACATTAGTCACAGTTTCCATCAAACAATAGCAGGCAGAGAATCTTAGCTCCACAGCTGGGTGTAATACACAACCAGAGCCACCACTGATTCATGGTCAAGTAGATTAGCTCAATGCACCAACTAAGACAATACACAACACTGTGAGTGACAGTGTCCAGAGTGAGGCCTAAGCAGTGTCCTCATTGCTGAATAGATCAATTAAACCTGCCAAGTGGGTGACATTCTGCACAAGTGTTCATTAATCCTTAGTGATTGTTCAGAACACCAGACTGACCACATACCTAAACAAAGCGAATGTAATAGGTGAAGAACAGGCAGTGTTCAAATAGGGGTATTGGTTGAATTGTATTTGTCTCGACGCAAAAGGCTTTATTGTGCCTTCATTGATTATAAGAAAGCATTTGATTTAGTAGACCGGTCCTCCCTGTGGTCTAAGATAATTTCATGCGGTATTAATGGTATTGTGTTGAAAGTTGTATATAACATCTACAAAAATGCTAAATCATGTATAAATCAGGGCCAGGCTGTGTCAGCCTTCTTCTCATGTGATGTAGAGGTATGGCAAGGAGAAAACTTGTGTCCTTTGTTATTTGCTATTTACCTGAATCATTTTGAACACTGTTAATCACAATTATAACGGACTTGACATGGCAGCTGGTGAAATTTACAACAACCTTAGGGATGATGATGTAGAAAATGTATGTTCTACTATATGCTGATGACACTAGAATGATTCAATCAAATACAGATTTCTTGCTTGTGTATAGCAGAACTATGTCAACTCTTCTAATGGTTGACATTTGGTTGTTTCAGGTGTCAACTATATTGTGAATCTGTAATTATTAGTCTATATTGATACAATTGATTTACACAGTACCATGTCTACACAAGGCATGGCAAGCGTAAACAGAACAGTAGAAAGTATTTGATATCAATAAAGTGTAGGATATTTCACTCTATAGTTGTCCAGAATATTAATTTTCTATGTTTGTCACCTACAGGTGACAGAATATTAATTTTCTGTTTATCACCTACAGGTTTCTACAGACAATACATCTTTAACCAATAGACACCACAGTCACACCATTTTATAATAATTAAATGAACATCAAAATAAACACAACTTCCAATTATAGAAAATCAATAGTTTTGAAGATAAAAAGTGTTAGGCAACTGTTCAGTCTAAAAGGGGTCTGCCTGGGCGCTGTGACCAATTAAAGATTAGTCAAGGTCTCAATGGAACAGTAGCACTAGGCTGCAGAGTTTAGTCATGGTGTTGACTTTGTGGCACATTAAACAAAATCTACTGTTGGGCGGTGTCTACTCTGCCTGGGCGCTGTGACCAATTAAAGATTAGTCAAGGTCTCAATGGAACAGTAGCACTAGGCTGCAGAGTTTAGTCACAGTGTTGACTTTGTGGCACATTAAACAAAATCTACTGTTGGGGGTGGTCTCAAGGGCCCTTCTCAAAACCACATCACTAGATAAAGTTAAACTTTTGCACTTTGGGGGCCCCTTAGGTGCCCTTAGAATGATTCAATCAAATACAGATTTCTTGTATATAGTGGCAGCACCATAAGATACATCTATGCAAAATTAGAAAAAAAGTTGTCGAACAGTTTTTGAAAAAATAGGCTAAATGTTACATTTTTACCAGTTTTGGGGTCCTTGGAGGCCCTAGGGAGCCCTTAAAATGATTCAATTAAATACAGATTTCTCGTGCATAGTGGCAGTGCCCTAAGATATGTCTATGCAAAATTAGAGAAAAAGTTGCTGAACGGTTTCTGAGATACGGCAGCTAACGGCGGACGGAGGACGCAGAGTGATGGCAATAGTCCCTTGGACCTTCGGCCAAAGGACTAAAAATGTATTACTCTGTACTACATCTAGGAAACATTAAGACATAACTGACATAGTGAATAACAAATCAGAGCCAAATCACATTTATAAATACAACAAAACACAAACATAACTACTAAACATCACATCATGTTTTAAAAACATGCTACTCAAAAACTTCCAATATAAAGACATGCAAGAGATATCCCAAGTGTATAGCAAATATACCACAAATACTAATCTTTAAGGCCAGACACCCCGGTGAAATGGTGTTTTTGACAAATAATACTGAAAATGGTTTTCTGCCAGATTATTATACCTCTGTATGCATACTATCAATAAAGTTCACTTCTATGACAATTACGTACCTCTAAGTGAGTTTTAGTCATGGATCAAGCACGTCGATATCATGTAATGAAATCCAGTATGCAATCTTTGACAGCCATTTTCTCAAAAACATTTTTCTTCAAATAGTTTGAAAGATATAGCCATATTTGTTGCCAAAAAACAAGATTTTTGTTCGTATTTTACCAAAAAAGTATTTAAAAAATAAAAACACATTTCAAAAAATGCTCTGATCATTGCACAATAGAATCTATAGAGAACAGGGATTTGCAAGAATTATAACTATATATGGATTCAATAAAAAATGGCAGTGTTTCCAAATTTGCCAATATTTGCTCAAAATGGCGGCCATTTTGTTTGTTACAATATATATTTTACTCAGTAAGACCCATTTCATGCATTGGGCAGAAAAATTGAACTGTTTGCACAAATTAAAAAATAATCCTATCTACCTGCCGTGTCTAGCCTTAAAAGGACACACTAGCTGTATACAATTATCCAGCAGATCACCTCACATGTTACACTGTATGCATTGTTTTTAGCTAACTATTATGGACGTTGACAATGCAATGCTACAATCGTTGTCTCACCATGTGACCTGTCTTGTGCCCCATTGGGTACTTGGAAGTGTCCTCTGGCTTGGCTGGAGACAAGGGGAATGTCATTCCATTGGGTGTGCTCACAAACTTGAGGAGCGAGCCACTAGGGAGTGCTGGTAGGTCCGCCTGAAAAGTGACGACGGCACCATCAAGGGTTTTGTTGTGTGAATATAGGTCTGACAATTTTTTACCTAAAGTTAGAATTATATAATTTTAGCTGAGCTGCCTGTCCCTGCATGAAAAAAAGGCACTTTCCAAATAATGCAACGTATACCAGTAATCCAAATTGCCAATGTATACATACAAATAATAAATCTTAGTGTCCCAAATCCTGGACACTTGAATGTGACACACCATCTAATAATTTTTCCACTGAAATTTGGCCCGTTATTGTACCAACAAATATTGTTGGAACAATTCTGAACATTGAACATTTACCTAGCTCAAAATCTCCAAAACTTAAATGAGCTCACCCACCCCTTCCCCAAAAAAACGGAGCCAATCCTAGATTCACCTGGCCCACTTCTTTTTAACTAAGCCACTTGGCCCATTAAATGTATAATTTTGTAACAAATACGTGTCTCCAGTCAATATTACAAAATTCTGTGTCATTTAAAAACTTATCTTTACAACCTTGCTTATTCACAATAGCTCCCTAGCTTCTTGACCCATATGTTGACAACTGGAATACTGCTTCTGGATTTTGAGATTGACCAATCCTTTTGTTTTAATGCGCCTCTGAGCTTGGAAGGATTTAGACGCAATAGATCTTATTATTATTATGTGTATAAAACATTGTCATAGCAGTATTTAAATATATGCCAGCATGTTGCGTTGACATACAAACTACAATAACTTGAAACTATTCAAATGTCTGCATACACCCAATGGCATATTTTAGATGGCATTATGACTGATTGACTGATCAAGTGACTGACCACCTGAATGACTAACCAAGTAACAGTATTCAGGTCTGACCATCTGACTCACTATTTGAGAGACCTAGTGACTGCCAGAATGATTTCATCTGCATCCATCTGAGAAACCCAACCACACCCTCAAAACGTTTCTCTAACAAAGCTGTGTACACAACCTTAGCCAAAATCTAATACATTACGAGGTGACAGACAGATGATTATAATATTAATAAGCAATGTTGAGTGTCAGGATAAATTAATTTGCTCAAAGGTGCTGACAATATGAATAAAATACATTAAATGAACTAAAACATATTAAAATGGATTGGTAAAACAAAATTGTATGATTCAAGACTAGCATACAAACATTAATTAAACCCAAGTAAATACAATCTCAGTGAAATAAATAAAAAATACAAGAATAAATTAAATGAATTAACCAGTTAAAAACCAAAAAAATAAATGTGCTCAAATTAAATAAATATAATAAGTTAATATACAAAATGGGCCAAGAGGCCCTGAAGTCCTTTGGACTATATTGTGAGTTTGTTTAATGAAATGGTTTTTGGTGAATCATAGTTACATATCATTAAGGGTTATGATGGAAGTAAAATGTTGACATGTTTCGTGGAGACTATATGCATGCCAGTGAAGATACACCTGGAAATAAAATATTCGAGTAGACCATTTTGATTGTATATATATATATTAGTTATTAAAAATACTGTAGAATTTTATCCCGATACGCTGCCATTTAGGCCGGTTTCCAGTGGTTGTAGAAACCTAGAGTAAAGTAATAGCTGCAACATGTATAGTAAAACATCTGAATAATATTCCTTATAAGTTTGGCTAAATATGCTTTAACCTTTTCGAGTTATTTTATATATTATTTTATATACCTAAGTTATTTGATTTTAATCCTAGATCATATCTTTATATTGCATTGGTAATTATGTCTATTGCTGTTTTAAAGTTTTTCAGGTTCTGCCAGTGCACAAGGGAATCCCATTAATGTCAGGTGTAGTAAGCTAGAAACCTACCTGTTGTGGACTCATGGCTTTAAGCTTCTGCTGCAGCGGGCCTGGCAGACTGCCTAGTGGGTGCGTATACACCATCTTGTCTGACTGCGTCACACGGTTCGACACGCTGCCATCACACCAGGTGGCAGCACTGAGGGTCTTCTGCGGCGAGATGTGCGGGGGAGTGGAGAGGCAGTCTGTGCCCGTCGTGGTGACGTCAGACAGGGTGCAGGCAGGGAGCAGGACTGGGATGTCACCTCCTTCGCTATCCACCCTTCGGTGCTTCACCCCTGTCACAAGACAAGTGCTATGTCAATCTCCTGTCTCTCTCTCTCCTACCAGACTTACTACATTAGGTATCATGGCTGACTGACAGCTTAAAAGGAACTAAAAACAAACTAATTTTCCAAGAACTTCAACATATCTTCAAAAACAAATTCTGAATCTCTCCTGTATATCAGAATATTTCTCAGTTCAACAGGTTATTGCCACTTCCTTGTGGAGAAGGTTATGGAACAACAGTTAAAACCCATGTCAAATTGCATACTACATTCAATTATTATTCTTAAGATAATGCATATAAATTGCTTGCCATTAATCAAATACGTGCAACTATATCAGTACTAAATGCAACTGTTTTTAAACATTTTAGAGTCATCAGTATTATGTTTATACTAGTCTCTGAAGTGTATTACCTAAGCCAAGGATTTGAAAATAACTCGGTAAAATAAATCAAGATTAATGTTGAACTGATCTTACTACATGATCTTAGAACAACAGGGATATTCTAACAGGAAAATATCAATTGTGAATAAATTACATAAAAAAAATTGTTACAAGTGTCATCTTTTAGCAGATAAAACATATATAACCAGACTTCTGGACATTCTGATCAACATGTTGTTTAATACAGCTATGAAATATTTCTGTGCTGCTCAAAGTAGAAACACATTACAAAGTTTGGTCTTTTTATATTGTAAAATCATGTCATACCTCATCACCTATATTCATTCTTACACCTTCACCATCTAAATGTGTTTTCAGGAACCACAATTGTTTTTACACACAAGTTGACCGTTATGAACGACAATCTTGCTTTACAGTATATTCATGAACAGCCATCAACTTCCAATACTTGCAGACAAAGATAAGTATAAAATACTGCGGCTAATACGATACACATTTCTGTCAGAGATGTTAAAATATCAGGGCTGCCTATCTGACAAAAACAACTTCCGTAATTACCCCCCCCCCTGCCCCCCGCCCCCCACCCCGTTCAGCCCAGCCTGTTCACAGTGCCTGGGAAATCCTGAAGTTAATAATTAATCATCAAATGTAGATATACTTTGTTTCAACGTAACATTGCTACACTGTAACTCCTGTCAGCAGTTAAGGTCGTTGGTTAGCACTTCACAGGGAGGCTTGTTTTGCAACATCCAATAAGTTACATAGTATTAATTACAGCTGTCAAACTCCAAGAATGGCCAGACATGTTTGTGTTTATGTCTGTAGAGCATCACCGTGGGAAAGACAGCGCCAGTGAATAGCCAATAATCATCCAATGAGCTTCGAAATTTACAACACACAGCAGGAAACATTATATTACTAACAGTGACAATGTTAAATTATTGTATTCAAATAAATTTGAATAAAAATAAGATAATTTTCTATTGCAATTCATAAACCATAACTGTTTAACATAATGTAATGGTTCTACCTAACGTCATCTTAATATATTTATTTCATTATGTAATTCTATACCTGTAAATTTTATTAATGTCTAGACGTGCATTAATGACAGATATTTTTTGACAAGTGCTGTAATTGCTGTCACTAACAGATGCTGACTAATAGCTAATATGCTCAGTGCTAGGGCAGTCATCAGTTGGCTGCTGGCAGTCGAAATTGTAACATTGTACACAGGAACAGCACTGGATATATGTCACTGTACTGACTCCTTAGAACTTCTAGTGGACTAAACATTTGTTGATAAATTGTATTAAGTGAATGATGAGTTTCTTTAGGGCATCTGGAGCAGCATTATTTATAGATTTGGGAATTCTTTAATGTGTTTAATTTTCTGTAGTTGGATATTTGTATTCACGTAATACGACGGCAGTTTCCGTAATGCCGTAATCTGAGGTGAGTTTCCGTAATGATTACGGAAAATCAGTAATGGTAGGCAGACCTGGAATACATAGTTATACTACACATGGTTTTACTGCATAAAACGATAAGATTCTGCAACCGACATTATAATTCTGATGAACCGTTTCTTGTTGGAATCAATGTTTGTGCTGCTGAAACAGATCATACCTAGATGGTGGAATTGTAAGAAGAGTTTGGAAAGAAGAAACACCTGAAAATTAATTTATTTGTGAGTAGACCGAGATGGGCGGGACACATAGAGAGTGAATGATTAAAGATTGACAAAGAGAGCATGGAAACAGAACACAGTGAAGACAAGAATCAAAACGGAGAAAATGTCAAGAGGGAAGGGCAGGGTTGATCAGTGGGACACAGCAGAAGATAGGGATAGGCAGAAAACAATTGTCAGTAGGGCAAAACGGATTGAGTGATGTGGCCCCCCGACTAGGAGCTGGGGGGGCATTAGACTGAGTAGAGGGTGGATGTACTTGCCTGTGGTCGCGTGACCCTGAGTCTGCGAATGATCGGAGCAGCAGCAGTGAGGAGCTGGTAGTAAGCAGACAAAGCCAGGGTCAGCTACAGGGTTAGACTGTAAACCTGTCCCCATGTCCCCTAGGCCACTTAGGCCACCTAGGCCACCAGTAAACAACACACAGTTCAGTGACAGCACCACCTTTGAAGAAGGCTCACACAATCCCATGCCAAACGTAGATTTTCCATATAAAATTTACTTTTTTTTAAAGCTGGTGAGGGATGTGGTTGTATCCAGTTTTAATACATTTTCGTCAAATGGAAACATTGTGATAAAGTACTATCTTCTTACATTCAACATATAAGTAAAAATAAAATGAACACTCTTTAGCGGTTGACAAGAAAATACTTTTGATACCAGCAAGATTCTGAACAAAATCTAGTGGATTTGGCAAGCCTAAATTGAGTACCTCATAGATGGTTGCACTCAATGATTCGTGGCAAAACCTAACTGATAAGTTTGTTTTCTAACGTGTCTACGGTAAGGTAACATGCTGTCTTCCAAACCAAAAATGTTACCTTATTTTCTGTACTTGTAACAGTTGAACATATATATTTCTATTGTAGTAATGATGTATTAAACACTAAACTACATAGTTGCTTGTTTTACATAAAATACAAACAATTTAAGAATTTTGAATATAGATTTGAATACATAATATTTTGTTTTAGACAATGAAATATTTCATGTTCCTGTTAATAGGAACAAAAAACGTGGCAAAGAGCAACAGATGCATTATAAATTATCCTTCTACATCAAAGGGAATATTGTTTTGGTTTCAAGATAGCTGTCACGCTATGAAGGGCAAAGCCGGAACAAGTAATGCATTTAAAATTTAATTTTGTGCACGGGTAGTCATGTGTGACAAAGTTGCAAGTCATTGAGTGCTCTAAGTTGATTGCTGTACTGAACTGTGTGCACACGTGACGCAGTGTCACTCTTACATTTATCCGGGCGTTAAATTTTATACGGGTGATGTTTATGTGCACATGTAAGGCATAATATTTGGCACCAGTAGATTACATAGTGATAAATAATATCCAGTAGTTAAATATGTTTCGTTTGTTGTCGTAATACGAGCGTTATAGTTAGACTACATAATTATAATATGCTGTTTCAGATTTGTGACCAAGTATAAGAGTAAGTCACATGACGTGTGCGTGGAGAGGAAACTGTTTTATGACAGAAATTGTTTATGTCTGTGGGAAGCAAACATTTTATAATTTATTTATATATATAAACATATATATATATAAACATATATATATAAACATACATAACCCCTGCATAAATGAAAGCACGACAGTCGTATCTGGTGCTAAATACATTCCCCTAGATACGCACACGTGTAGAAATGTCACCCGGTTATTATTTAACGCCCGGATAAATGTAAGCGCGGCAGCAGCACACGACTGGCTGGACGCCATCGACAAGGTCACCTACAAGAAACTAGCGCACAGCTAAGCATCAATTAGCCAGCATCATCAATAACCATGGCCACATCAAAAACCCATTCATATACCACTAATATAGGTCATTAGCAATGATGTTTGACAGAAAGATCTTGTGAAGATTCATCAAATTGTATTCTACATTTGTTTAATGTTATCTGATCAGACTCAATGTATGCTTGTACCAGGTTCTCCTCAGGACATCGTCAAAACATTCCACAATTATTTACTATTTCTTAATGATGAATGATAACCAATTTTATTTCAGGCATACAAGTATGTATAAAATATAATTAAACTAAACAAAAGAACATAATCATTGATTTTATAAATATTAAGACCTTATCTAACTATATACATGGAATTTTGAAACAGAGATGGTGGACATATCTGAACAATACATGGAAAACTTTTTTATTCAACCTTACAATAGCATAGAAAACAAATGTAAGCAACAGAAAGTGGATTATCACAAACGGTATTAGAAAAATACCAATCACTGACAGAACTGAGATTATAGCTTGTCTTTGAACGAATGGGGTTTTTGATGTGACAATGACTTTAGATGACACTTTGATGCATGCGTCATTAGCATCAAGGCATGAACCGGCAGGGACAAACCTCTGCTTGTTGACACAGATGACACGTCAGAATCACCCGCCGTTGATGTCACTGACCACGTGTCCTCATCAACTAGGCAAACGCACATGACAAAAATGAGACATCTGTATGATAGCTAGGAAACAACGCAGTCTTACTGGAGTGACACAGTTGTCACATATGTTGATTCCTACAACTGACGACACAAATACTGTGACAAAATTGTAATCAAATAGTAAAAAAGTGACATATGAACATGGTAATTGCAGTACTCAGTAATAATTATATTAACACAATTTGGTCTCCATTCAGGCGGTTACACTTACACATATTTCATCAGTATACACACATCAAATTAAGGTGCAAAATTAATAACACACAGTACATCAATTAAATAAAAAGATTAATTACAACCTTTCAAAACCAAAGGCAAACCACAATCTTCCCCGTTCTCATGGCAACTACAGACATGGGACAGAACACTTGCACCATGTTCACGGGAGTGAAAATATTTTTGCATTTATTGCACGAAGTCTTTAATGAAAGTTGTGTTGTCTTAAATACAAGTGTTCAGTTTGTTTTTAACAAATTTTGTTGAGTCTATCTCCATGTGGTCCAACGACCATGTGCCTGTGATTGTGTCATGTGTAGTGTATCCATGTTAAGCTTCGTAACATTTGTGTGTGTGTGTGCATGCGCATGCATCCCTTAGAATACCTACTGGTTCCCTTTCGTTTGCGCTGACTCCTTCGATTTCCGATCACATCTGATGAAAACACAAGACACAAATGAGTTTTATATCACAACCAGTCACTATGGCTCAAGAAGTGATGTGACTGAACCTGGGATATTTAAAAGAAAGTATCCAAATCACTCACTCACTCACTCACTCAGCACACACACACCCACCCACCCACCCACCCACCCAAACTCACTCACTCACTCACTCACTCACTCACTCACTCACTCACTCACTCACTCACTCACTCACTCACCCACTCTCTCTCTCTCACTCACGTCTCTCTCTCTCTCTCTCTCTCTCTCTCTCTCTCTCTCTCTCTCTCTCTCTCTCTCTCTCTCTCTCTCTCTCTCTCTCTCTCTCTCACAACTGCTACTGGATTCGAGCCACCACCAATCCCCTCCACAATTCCGTCTCTCATAAGTACGATCAATTGTAAACAAATTACCATTAACTTTCCTCAGAAAACAAACTTGTTTTTTTTTTAAGATTCAGCTGATATGGCCAGTGCAGGATGGATAATCTAAAATCTACCACAACACATACCAGATCACACAAAAATGAACCGAGGGATTATGGAAATGCAGCAATTGCACTACAAAGTGGCTGAGGCTAGGATGATCCGGATCAAGCTTACAATGATGACACATACATAGTTGAGTATTTATAAAGAACTCACCGGAGTTGTGGTCATCTGGAGAGGGCTGCTCCACACCGTCCAGGAGGGGTGGCTAACAAGGGCAAACACAACGGTCATGTCAGATGGTGAAGACTCATTAAGAACAAAAGTAATATTTTACTATTCTACAGTTGGCAACATCATCTGCCAAGGTGGGGCGAGCTCAAATGTTTGTTTATACAAACTCATGTAGTTCTTAGCAATGGTAAAACGTTTGTATATATATATATTCACAAATTGTTCAGTTTGTGGTTTAAAAAATCTTCGCTCGATAGCTGGGTAGTTCAACAGTAAACATGTGTAACCTAACTGTTCAAATTTTAAGATCCTTTAGAGTTGAATGATGCGTATGTCATATATTTAATTACAAGGTGTGGAGTGCCAAAGAGGAACATTAACCAGAGAACAAGGCCCAGTGTGTTGCATAACGTAACAAAAATACTAATCTTTTGCTAGGGATAACTTGGTCGTTCTTAAGCAATAGGTGATCAAGATTTCATCAAAAACTAAATCCTTAGTTTGATACTGTTTCAAATGGTGCTAGATATACATAAATGGTTTCATAAAATATTCATACCAGACATTTAATAAGTATTACATAAGTCAGAGCAGTTGTTCGCAATGCATGTTTTCTATTATTGTTCCGAGATACGTAACCCATCAACTGGTTACTTGAAACAAGCATTATTCAGATGGTCATAGAAAGTTGAGTAAGAGCAGAGCAAATTTTGAAAATAAAGCATTACAGTTCCTTTGAGTGGTCCTGAAAGTTTGGCATCCGAGACACTAAGATGAGTACTATAAAACAGATCCACTAGCTCGATCATAGTCAGATAATGATTTTGTGTGCATCTGTCACCATCATCTAATAATGATTGTGTGCGTACAGAAATACAATCATTATGTACTGTCAACAACAGAAGCACAAACAATTATTATTTTACTATTATTGAGCTAGTGTGCTTATGTTATACGCTACTTATCGTAGACACTGCATCTCGGTTGCCATATTCGTGATGGGACGAGGGACAAAAGTCACAAAGTCTAGAGTGGTTACGTACATTTCCTATGACGCTGTTATTCCACTTGCGTCCATTTGATGTCGCCATGTCATCATCCAACTTCTCCAGCTTGGCCTGAAGTAGGTGTGGCGTTGCAGTGTTTCCACCACTTGCTGTCTTCACTGTCTTGGTCTTAGTCGGTGCCTTGTACACCTTGCCACATGCCCACAGCTTTGGCCGCTTTCTCCTCTTCATCTTCAACTGGCCAAGCAACTTCTGAATGTCACTCTTTGCCGGGTCATCGTCTGTGGCTGAACTTGCTGCCAGTGCGTCGTTGGTGTTCTGCTCGTGCATTACAATCATCGCGCATTTCTTCGTTTTCTTGTTCGTTTTCTTCTTCAAATCTGGCAGCTTGTACATGCCCATCCGCCTTCGTTTCTTACGACGGAGTATACTCTGGCCCACAATAATGGTCGAGACACTTGTCATGGACGAAACAGGAATCGGGGTTTTGTGCAACGTAGTGTCGTGTTTTTTAATTGCTCGCTGCACGTTATCGAGGAGGATCTTATCAAGTGTCTTCGCATCGAGTTTGTTCAGAGACTTCTGTTTGATACCCAGTGCATTCTCGAGGTCAGGGACTTTGATGGTCATGTTGGCAAATGGGTTGAGGGTGTATGCTTTGTTGTTGATGTTACCTGACTCATACGCTGCTACCTGAGCCTTCCTTGCCGTCTGGTGGGCAGACTTCCTTGCCTTCTGCACAGGCAACTTATGTGTGGTGGATGGTGGTGGCAACAAGCAACTGTTCTCCTTGTCTGGAGTTGACATGACACCAGTCTTGCCTGCACTAGTCTTGGACTCCACCTCCTTGCTGCTGGCACCACCCAGTGTGACGCCCGATGGATTGCTCACCAGAATTACCTGCTTGACCACCTGACCAGTGGGGTGAGAACTGGGCAAGCTGCCCTCGGTAGGCGTCTTGATGAGGAATTGCTTGCCATCAGCCCCCTTGATAAGGGTCAAGCGTGTGGAGCCACTTGCTGGTTTTTTGTCTGTATCTTTGCTTGAGTTTACCTTGGTGTTATTGTCACTGCTGACACTGCCTTCTGACTTGGAGGACTGTCTGAGGATACTGCACCAGCCTTTCTTACTCACCAGGTTCACAAGAGTCTTGCGGGCAGCCGCGAGTTTATTCCTGGATGCCCCAAAACTTGTGGTCTCCGCAGGCAGGCTGGAGAAAGAGTACTGCTTGCCCATCATCCGGTTAGGTGAGAGAGTCATCTTGGCTCTTGGTTCTCTCTTCAGCTGGGACTTGTTGCAAAACAACGACGGAGTTGCTTCTTTGCTTCCTGCAGCCGTGGTGGTGACGACTTCAACCTGTTTCTTGCCACTAGGTGGCATGTCCATCAAACCATCGGCATTAGAAGCCGTCTTTTCTTTGTCAATTGACTTCTCTTCTGTTTGCATGGCATGGTCCCCTAGACATTCTGTTGTTCCATCACCTTCCAAGTAGATGTTGCCCTGTTCATCATTCGCTTCAGGCAAACAGTTCTCACTTCTCATGTCTGACTTCCCTACACAGACGCCTTGACTAGAAAAACTGGCATCACTCTTCTCAGGTTTTAATTCTGCTTCACCGGTGTCTGTTCTTTTAGTTGCATCAGGTAGTATTTCTTGGCAATTGCACTTGTCATCCGTGTTTGCATCTGTGCCTGTCAAGTTCGCTTCAATGTTGGTCTTCTCACTTGATCTGCCATCTGGTTTATTTACTGTGTCATCTGCTTTCTTTGATGCCGGCTTACTTTCCAAGATTTCACATGACACCAACTTGTTTCCAGAAACTATCTTGTCCTCAAGTAATTGTTTTTGATTTACAACTTGATCTGATTTAACAGAACTGGTTACTTCTAATGTCAATTTTGTTTGAATTTCTGGCTCATTTTGTGCTATATTATTTTCTTCTAGGACTTTACTTTTATTTTCTAACTTGCCGACTGCAACTACTTCTGCCAAACTCTGTCTAGGTTCAACCAGATAGTCAGATTCACCACAACCGTCACGAGCACAGTTCTTTTCATTAGCTACATCGTCAGTTTTACCATCATTTTTACAGCAATCATTCTCTTTTTCTGCAGGAGGCTTATCTTGGTCTTCAAGTGCACCCAGTTTATGAGATACATCTTCTGATGAAATCGGCTCACATTTCTGAGCACTCCTTCGATTTTCTTCCTCGGACAAATTACCAATTTCTGGCACAATTCCAACATCTTTGTTGGTGGTATTGTCTATTTTGCCTTCGGTTTCTCCAGGTTTCTTATCCATTTCTCCAGAAGTGGGTACCATATCTTTGTCCAAACTGAACTTCCCATCATTCATCCCATTGCATGAACTAGTTTCATGGTCAACCTCTTTGTTTCGCATTGATGCGTCTTCAGCCAGTGTTTTGTCACTGTCACCAAACTCGTGTGTAACCAATGTGGTCGTGGTCCCTTGCTGCAGCTCATTCTGTTCTTTTTCTGCATCTGATAAGTCTGCAGCTTTCACTTTCTCATTGGCTTCAATTTCCATTTTGTTAATAGTACGATCATCTGTTTTAGTTTCAATGGTTGTGCCATTGCCAAATGCGGAGGGTTTCCCCTCATATTTCTCCTCAATCTTCTCCCCAGACTCTGTGTCTTTTGTGGCAGGTGGTTTATCTTCAACAGCTGAACTAGTATCACCAGCCTCTATGTCTGCAGGCTTGGTATCTTTCATCCGACAACTTCCTTCTTGTGCTAGCTTACCTATCTGTCCACTAATATCATCGGTCTTTCCCAAACTGTCACCACCCTCTGCCAGTTCTTTGGTATCCCCACTTGTGATTAGATTGTCCTGTGGGAGTACCTCGGAGTGGCAAAAAGAGTTCACTGTTTCAGTTGTGGGTGGACTTAATATACTGTTGTTATCTTGTACAGTTTCCGATGCATCTTTGCCTGTCTTGGATGGTGACAACAAGGTACTCTTTGAACAGACTGCGTCACTGTTCTTATCCTTGTCCGTTTCAGCTGGGGACAATAGGCTATTCTTTGCATCGACCGCGTTGTTGTCTGCATCTGGTGGCTCACACTTTGATATGGCTGCTCCTGCCATCTTTGCTGGTGTTTCTTCAGCACACTCATCAGTGTTCCCCCCACTCTCTGCCACACACCCATTTGTCAACTGGGTTGAGGTCACATCTTCTAACGACAAAGACTCATCCATTCTATGTGCAGACTATTGAGCACTTCGACAGCTGCTGGATCATCAGTTCGCAGTCAGTACCACCTACAAGTCAAAGCACAGAAGATGTCAGCTGCTGACATATATCAAAGTATTGTCATATCAAATACACAAAATTACTAATTTCTGTTTCCATCTAGGCATACGCATAATATCATTGTTCATGACACTGGAGAAACGTGAGGAAGTAAGGTCATGTATTGATGGTCTGCCGAAAGAACCTTTTAAAAATGACTTTTTGGGCAAATAGACTTTTTGATATAAACATTTAGTGCTACACTACCCCTGGCAGATCTCCTACGCATTGTATGGAAGTTAGTGGGATGAAACTCATAATTGACTTCGCTGTACCACCCGCGAGAACAGTGAAGACACCCGTCTGACTCGAGCGCCATATCCAGGAATCACAATATAATTACCCATTTGATCATTCTCACGAGCCGCTGAGCAGTAGTGTACTTAAATAATTACATCTACTGCCCAAACAGTCCACGAAGACCACAATTTTCCGGCAAGCGATATCATTGGCTGAGCTTATCTTCCGAGTTTTGGCAAGCGATCTGCCAGCAGGCATGGGGTCAAATGCAAATGCATTTAAGTGCATTTAATGCGACTGATCCAGTATTTGCATTTAAATACATTTTAAAAGTATTTGAAAAATCAAATACTTTTCCAAATACTTATAGCATTTAATTCTGTCAATGAAAAATGTTATCACCGCTGTGCTTAATGAAATTGTTGCTTGGTATAGGCAGTTGATACGGGTCACTCATGTTACTTATATGATCACCCAGGCATGACATTCACCGAGAGAAAAATGACCTTCCTATAGCTGTTTTATTAGCTGACCAACTGCAGCCAGTTGCATACTTTGATCATTAACTTGGCTTTAACTTGGGTCATTGTCAGACGGATGATCAGTGTATCAGCTGGCCTGCCACAGGGTCAGGTTAGCAAGCATTTAATTGACAGTGTGTGGCTTAATCTAATTTTATAGAAAGACAGTACATCAATGGGCAAAGGATGTGGAAAACAGGATTAATCTGTCACAGGGGGAAAATGTGTGTCCAATTAGAGCATGGTACTGTTGACTCAATGGACTCCCTTAAAGCGAATAAAAACATCTATGGCTTGTATTCATATTATATTACATACTGCTATCTATTTCCATGTCCACCAAGCCAAAAGTAAAAAATTCAATGAATTAGAAATTCCACATTTTATGCTGTGCAGCCGGACATTTTCGAATATGCATATTTTTGGCGCGCTTTTCGGGATGCCGAGATGTGACGTCACATATGACCCATATTCGCATCAGGCCGACCCTTTCCATGCATTCAGAGCATGTTTACAATGATAGTTTTCGGGTCGAAACGTGCGTCAAAATGAGTTATTGTGCGATATTCTGATGTAATACAAACACTAGTCATCATAGAGGAACAAGCAGTTATCTTACGGTTCCACATGAATCAAGTTTTATTCAAAACAATGAATGTGAATGGGCCTACAAGTCGACTAGGTTTTGCCGAGCTTCGGCTCGTTTTCAGAATAATTATATCGAATGCAACCAACAGGAGATAATCTACACCAATAAACATACATAGCAAACATATATTGTATCCAGCTACATAAAGTAACGTGTATAATCTCATAATATCACTAGAATATCAATGTATGAAGCAGGAGTTGTACAATTTATCATAACAACTTAAAGCAGTCAGTGAGTTTCTGTCAGTGCCGCTAACTCAGTTGGTAAATGCATTGGTTTCTTGTCATTTATTTTACAATCGGGCGACGCCGGTTCAATCCTGACACCAAACAATACATTTTTTAATGTTTTTTATGAAGTAATATAAACCAAATAATTTTTATACTATGATGCACTGTTTGTAAATATTTGTTATATTTTTGTAGTAATTATTTATTCGCCACAAAAATTAAAATAGGGGAATTATATAACAATGTTTCTAAATTTTATTTATCTAAACAAATATAATGTAATGGATATATAATATATTAATTGTACATATATATATATATATATTGCACGGTAATATATTGTAAGTACATATGTGAAAACAAATTGTGATCTGTCTGGATAAATAAAATTTAGAAACCAAGCAAGCAGAGCTGGCCAAAACTGCCCGACCCGACTACTGCGCAAGCAAAATAAACTTCAGTCCACGTGGACGAGAAACTGCAGTGTTTGTAAGACTAAACAGTCCACCAGACAGTGCAAAAACACACCTTGTAAAATGCCTGAAAGACTTCCAAGTCTGGGACTCGCGTGAGTTGACTGATGATTGACAATGTTGTTGTTATTATTGTGCAAACGCTGTCTAACTATTAGATGCTGCATATTTCTTCTTTGCTTTATTATTATGGACACACTCATTGTATTGTATGTGGGCTGTATGGTATTTTCTATGTTCATCCTGCTGTGAAGTTTTCCCATTTGAAGATATGAACGATGAACTTATTTTTGAGAATTCACCAAATGAACAAGATTTAAAAATTTACAAATTAGTTAATACTTGTTCCCAATTTGAATTTTCCTCCTCTAGTTGTACTGATTATAATAGTTTTGACTTTGAAAATGATATCGATCCAAGTAACAACTTTTGTGACAATTCAACATCAAAATGTAACTATTACACTGATTCAGAATTCAATGATAATATGTGTAAGCTTAATGGCTTATCATTCATTCATTTTAATGCCAGAAGTCTTAAAAACCTTCTGAAAATTAATGACTATCTGCAAGACTTGCATATGAAATTTGATATTGTCGCTGTATCGGAAACATGGGCTGAACTGGATGTTATAGATGATTTGAATCTGATTGGCTACAGTGCTTATTGTGTAACTAGAGAATCCTGCAAGGACGGTGGTGTAGCATTATATATATACAAAATGAATTATCGTGCAGACTACTTGAAACAAAATCCCTGGAAGTTGAACATACTTTTGAATGTGTCACAGTAGAACTTGCCATAAAGAATCACGTTAATGTTATTATCAATGGTATGTACAGAACACCTGGTTCAAATTTAGATATATTTTGTGAACAAATGGAACACATGTTTAGTGATGTAAAAGCACACAAAACGATATTTCTGTGTGGTGACCTAAATATTGATTTGTTAAAACATGAACAACACAGTACTAAACACTTTCTTGATTTTATGTATAGTCTAGGTCTTTACCTCTAATTGATAAGCCAACAAGAGTCACTGACATTTCAGCCTCTCTGATAGACAA
Source organism: Paraescarpia echinospica (assembly GCA_020002185.1). Lineage (NCBI taxonomy): Eukaryota > Metazoa > Annelida > Polychaeta > Sabellida > Siboglinidae > Paraescarpia > Paraescarpia echinospica. The sequence goes on along the minus strand of CM034540.1, from coordinate 36,581,915 downwards.
CATATTCACAAATGAATTGTGACACAATCTCACCTGTGGTATTCTGTATAATGATATCAGTGACCATCTGCCAATATTTGCAGTATGTGAGTATCAAATATGTAGAAATACTAAAATGAATACTCAGTACACTAGAGTAATAAATAGACACCTTAACTTCACTCTCACAAGAACTAAGTCTACAATCATAGGATGATATTTTGAACTTACATGATGTAAATCAGGCGCATGATCTATTTTAAAACAAATTTATAGGCTTGTTTAGCAAGCATTGCCCTATAAAAATTAGTTCAAGAAAAAGTGACATTTATAAGAAGCCTTGGTTCACTAAAGGTTTGAAATGTTCTTGTGCCAAAAAAAGAAGCTTTATAAAGCATTTGTTATATCCCGCACACATGAAGCTGAACTAAAGTACAAACACTATAAAAATAAATTAACACCTATATTAAGGTTTGCTGAAAAAGCATATTACAGCATAATGTTGGAGAAACAAAACAATAATAATTATAAAGGCCGTCTGGAAAATTCTAAATAGGGTAATCAACAAACGACTCAGTACTCCAACATATCCTGCCTATTTTATGAACAATGACAAAGAGATACACGTAAAGAAGGAAATTGCAAATGGATTTAATAATCGTTATACAAATGTTGGACCCAATCTTGCAAAACAAATTAATCTTCCTAAAAATGATGTAGATATATTTGATTATTTGGGAAAAGAACTTGATAAAAGTATGTTTCTAAGTCCTGTTGATGATCAAGACATTATCAGAACTGTTCAAAATTTTAAGGGTAAAATGTCAACAGATTGTAATGATTTAAACATGAGCATGATTAAGATCGTTATTGCTCACATTGTAAAACTGTTGAAGCTCATATGCAATGTTTTCTTTATCACTGGAATATTTCCTAATCAAATGAAACCAGCTAGTCATTCCAATATTTAAGTCTGATGATAAGGGTGTATTTACAAATTACAGACCCATTTCTTTTGTTGCCCCAGTTCTCAAAAATACTGGAGAAATTATACAGTGAGAGGTTAGATAGTTTTCTAAATAAGTATAATATACTCAGTCCTAGTCAATATGGATTTAGATCAAGCATGTCAACATCTCATGCCTTAATAGAAATGGTCGAAGAAATTACTAATTCTCTTGATAATAATAAATATGCCATTGGCATATTTGTTGACCTTAAGAAAGCATTTGATACGGTTAACCATGATATATTGGCACAAAAAAATTATTTTTATGGTATTTGTGGTGTTGCACATCAATGGATTGAGTTACTTGAAAAACAGAAGTCAGTTTGTTCACTATGATAATTGTGACTCAGAAATACTCAAAATTTCTTGTGATGTCCCACAAGGATCTGTTTTAGGTCCAAAGTTGTTTATTTTGTACATAAACGATATTTGTAATGTTTCAAGCATCTTTAAGTTCATCTTATTTGCTGATGATACTAACATGTTCTACAGTAATAGTGATATAGGTGAACTTGTCAGGTTGACAAATATTGAATTGGAAAAGTTACATGTATGGTTTGCAATAAACAGGCTCTCTCTCAATATATCAAAGACAAATGATATGTTATTTGGTAATCGTATTATAAAGACACATACATAAGGAAGAAATAAATAAGGTTGAATTCACCAAATTTTTGGAGTTTTAATAGATAATAAATTACCATGGAAAAATCACATTTCTGTGATAAAATCTACTCTCAAAGAGTTGTGCCATAATGTAGAGCCAGCTTTGTTATTGACAAACGGGGAATGCTTACTTTATACCATTCTCTTTTTCTTCCATACATTATGTATTGCATTGAAGTATGGAGAAATTTGTATGCCACTACCTTAAATTGTTTAGTAGTGTTACAAAAGAGAGTGGTGTGCTTAATGTGTAGAGCTAAGAGGTGGGATCACACTTCTCCTCTACTCTCTGAATTACGTATCTTGAAACTGTCAGATGTTGTTGAATTACGAACTGCACTTATTATGTACAAGGCAAATAGCAATTTGCTATCAGTGAACATACAAAAGTTGTTTACTTTGTACAGTCCTGTCTATGCAACTAGACAAAGCCCAACTTTTAAACAACATTTTGCTCACTCCAATTTAAAGAGAATGTGTGTCTTTCGTTTAAAGGTGTAACATTATGGAATTCTCTAGACAATTCTTTAATATGTATTAAGAAACATTGCTTCAAAAAAATACACTGATAATATTTTGCTTACTTAACTGTGATTTACAATTGTATATTTGGCATTTTTGTGTATTGTATAATGTGCATGTATTATGTTGTTGTTGAATAAACACTTACAATAAAAAAAAACATTGTTATATATAATTACGTTTTATTTTTGTGGCGAATATATAATTACTACAACAAATATAAAAAATATTTACAAACAGTGCATCATAATGATTTGGTTTATATTTCTTCATGAAAACATAAACAAAACAAAGTGTAAAGAAAATCAATGGTTTGGTGTCAGGATTGAACCGGTGTCGCCCGATTGCAAAATAAATGACAAGAAACCAACGTGTTTACCAACTGAGCTAGCGGCACCGACAGAAATTCACTGGCTGATTTAAGTTGTTATGATAAATTGTACAACTCTTCTCCTTCATATATCGATATTCTAGTGATATTATGAGATTATACACGTTACTTTCTGTAGCTGGATACAATATATGTTTGCTATGTATGTTTATTGGTGTAGATTATTTCCCGTTGGTTGCATTCTAATAATTATTCTGAAAATGAGCCCAAGCTAGTCGACTTGTAGGCCCATTCACATTCATTGTTTTGAATAAAACTTGATTCATGTGGAACCGTAAGATAACTGCTTGTTCCTCTATGATGACTAGTGTTTGTATTACATTGGAATATCGCACAATAACTCATTTTGACGCTTGTTTCAACCCAAAAGATATCCTTGTAAACATGCTCTGAATGCATGGAAAGGGTCGGCCTGATGCGAGTATGGGTCATATGTGACGTCACATCTCGGCATCTCGAAAAGCGCGCCAAAAATATGCATATTCTAAAATGTCTGGCTGGACAGCATAAAATGTGGAATTTCTAATTCATTGTTTTTTTTGGCTTGGTGGACATGGAAATAGATAGCAGGATGTAATATAATATGAACTCAAGCATTAGGTTTTTATTCCCTTTAATATATTGTTTCAATACGAAATATTTGTAAATGACTGCAACACTTGTCCACTTTCTCAAGAGCATAATATTGTAATTTGTAGAACAACGTTGTTCATTGCAACACAGAATGTGTAATTTTTTCAAACCCATTTTCCACAAAAAAGTCCAGTGAAAATACAATTTTGTCAATAATTTCTACTGAATAACTGTTTTCACTGGGCTATTGTAGTGACAAGAATATTGACAAGAACTACTCAATTGGAAGCCCCAAAGTAGTGTTTTGATTTCTATACCACAGATAACATTATGAAATTGTTGTTATTTGGAAATTGGGAGCAAGAGCAATGGAACGTAAACATCAGCCATACTGTGTCAATATTCTAACAAGTCATAAATATGATACACATTCTTGGATATGTATGGCAACTTGAACATGCTTGGTCAACAAATTACACTAACAATATATATATATATATACACACATATATATATATGAAAACCAGAAGTTGTAATCAAGTGAGACAAGACAAACGGTGAGCTTTCAAACATATACAATGATGTCATCTGACCAAGAGTTCTGTTGTATGGATGAAGACTTCTTGTTATGGAGGGCAAAAGTCGATGCAGGAATGAGGTAAATTAATTTTGTTGATATAGCAAGACATGTGGTCAATACAATAACAGAACTGGACACAGCTGAAAGCCCCAGCTTTCAAAGGTGGGAATTTTGCCAGGCACTCATTAGATACTATCTGTGCTTCTTGTCCATCCAGTTGGTTCAGTGCACAGGTCTACAAACATGTCTCAGGGCAGTATAAACTGCACAGAACACTTCAAAACACCCACTTCTTTATATAGCTTTTCACCATTCCACAATGTTCCATGTTGTCATATATATCTGCCAGCACTCACTATGAACTGTACCACCTTAGTTTTAATTATTCTTTCTTACTTATCCTCTTATGATATGATATCCTCTTCATGTATTGTATGCATGCTATATATGTATTCCTAATTTATATTTGTTTTTAATTTGTCTTCGATGCAGCGTTTGCAAACACTTTAAAATATATATATCAGACTACTTTACAGGTTTGTCATCTTGTTAAGTTATGCCCATGTCAGTATTTGTAATAATGTCATTGGTTTCAAAAATGTTGAAATGCAAAAGGAGTAAATAAATCGCTCTCTGGAAGAAAATTAAAACAAATGGGGTGTCTGCAGAGTACAAAGTTAGTTGCAGGAGATGAACAGACATTTCAAGAGAAGCAAATACAGGAATGTGTTTACAACAGAAGAGCATTGAGAACTTATATGGAAAAAAGTTAAGCAAACATATTCCAATATTGAAAATCTAGGGACAGAAATATCCTAAAACCTGAAATTATGTAACAAACAATAGCTTTATAATGTACATTATTCAGTCAATATTTACTACCATAAACCTCACTACACTGTGTGTGTGGTGTGTGTGGCGTGTGTGCGCGTGCATGTGTGTACCATTATAGTTCATGGAAACTGTTTGTATTAAATCTAGTGTTTGTTTAGCTTTTCTTTCAGGTGCTGCAGTTAGATGACTTGAATGTTTGTGAATTTCCTGGATAGAAGTGGTAACCCCTACAATTGGAAGCCCATCGAGGATATCACAATAAATATACATGGTTTTTAGGTGCAATGCTAACCCTGGACATAGTTAACAGCAGGGGTCCTGTCTATATTCATGAGGAATCCAGGAAACTAGCTCTGAACATGCCAGAAATCAAAACTGTTTATTTTATGTTGTCAAAAATATGTACAAATGAAATTACTCCACACTTTGAACTTTAATTCATTTGACATGTTGTATACACAGAAGGATTTGGAACTGAAAACATATGGAGAAACTGTGATCAAGTGGTATTTTGGAATTTGTGTTTATAAAAATAAATAATAACAATTTTAGAACTTTTGCAATTTGTTTCACGATGGTGGTGCTATGCATCATGGAAGTTTTTTTTCTGTCACGGAAGTCACCCATTTCCAATTGCAAGACAATGACACCACTGCACCAGGTTTCATTATTGAAATCCATTTAATTATAATGACACCATAACCATAACTAATTTAGGGCTGACCAAGACTTTTTTATAAATAGCTTTTTAAAACTGTTTTTTTAACATATCACAATGCATGCCAACATTATATAAGAATGATTTGCGTGTGTGTAAACAATGTTGATTTTTCAACTGATAAAATCAACTAAGAATACAATATATGTATGTTTTAAAGTACTGTTTCTAACTTGATGACTATAGATTACTACAGATTCCATAAAACCAACAATGCACTATGCCAACCATTTCCAAGTTACAGGATGTGTGGGGATTCTCTTTGCTTGCCATGGTCTGCCAGCCTGTGTCACTCTAGGGGGGTGCGCAATGCACGGAACAGCCGTTGACTTTGCATCAAGGCAGCGTTCAGAGACACACGGATTGTGGACGCAAATTACATTTATTATCTCATCTGTAGCCATTATAATTAATGTAACAATAACACTTTTAATTAACACATAAAAAACTGTAGTATTAGTTTTTATGATGAAAGCATGTTTACTATCCAAATCATACATTATTTCACAAACCAACATGAACAAGAAAATTCAGATACAGATCCTGACCTACATGAAGATCATCAATACTTCTAAGCATGTGGAAGTATGTAATTAAAGTAGGCAATGACTATAAAGCACATCAAACATGTACACTCAAACATTAACGATATCTGAATCAAACAGTAATGATTAATCATACATACAGGCCTGTATATATATATTATATATATGTATATTGAGGAAATGTAGTAAAATGTTGGCTGTTTGGAATTAGCTGTATTCCAAATGCACATGCATGCGCGCACTCACACACACATAAACATGCACGCACGCACAAACACACACTCCTAACAGCAGCATACACATACCATTTATCACTTTTGTTGCTGTTTAAGCAGAACAAAGCCGGTCTGCTTAAAGATTTGACCCCTGGTTGCATGGATAATACCTTTTAGGTTAACACTTTGGTAATATAATAATGCAGTATAACCTAAAATATATGATAAGTATTTGCACCAAAATAAATTATTTTGGTGTTTCTGAGTGCTCTGTTTTCGGAGGTTGTATATCGTATTTTCCTTAAAGGAGCAGTCTGTATATGCTGCATTAAAAATATATATATATACTGCAGGTTATATATATATATATTATATTAAATAAAACAAGTCACGGAATAGATGAAGTAGATTGATCTTGCATGGCTTGCAGCTAAAACAGTATCAGACAGTTTTGGGAAAGACATCATATTATGCTGTCACTGTATTTAGCCATGTGTAGTGGATTCAGTCATACACAAACATTTTGGCATTACTCAACTGAGGAAAGGCTGTAGCTTTTTCTTAATTGTCTGTAACCTATTTAGTAATACCAGGTACATGAATGTCAAAAACACAAACATTAATACAGATTTGCTGTTCCCATGGACAAAAAGTAATTGAAGAACTGGGACATGTAATACAGTGTATCTGGATGACAATTATTTCTGGAAATTAGTTCATTGATTTGCTTATTTTCAGTTCATTTACTGCCAATATAGGTCAATTAGTGGGGTGTCACAAGTTGTCAGCTGTTGGGAACTATGCGTTTTCAATGGAATATATCACTTACAGGACACATTCTGAGTAAACCACTATTTGACATGATATTGTTGATTATCATTGCAAATGGTTAGTTTTTGTAGTAACTTTTTTAGCTGTATAGGCCACCCAAAAAGCCCCTTTCCTTTCAAATGTAGTCTTTTTTTCTTCAGTGTAAATAAATATATTCTTATATTCAATCTACAAGTTCTTTTACTAATGTTTACATTCCATATCCTTTTAAGAGTCAATATCTTTGCTTATGGGGTGTACCATTTGTGGAATGCACCGAGTGGTGATAGAACTGTGAACTTTTCCTTTTTGTAGTTAGCATAAGGCCTCTCCAAGAATGCACATGAATTGGGATTTGTTAACACTGAGTTTCATGCAGTGCCAGTGGCTTTTGCGTGTTCCATTTAGTTTTGATGGCCTTTCAGAGTTCAATGACCTGGTATATTTATAGCTTAACTACCTACTCACTGCACAGACAGCAACATTGCATCAAACAACTGTGCAGTGTGAGGCTATAGTTTACACAGGCAACACATATTACCAAGCACAGTGATTGGGACACTGGACTGTTGATCGAGAGGACTGCAATTCGAGTCGCAAGTAGACATAAAATATCCGGCACAACCATGCCGGGTACGTGTAACCTGTCATAGACTCACTACTTCTAGAAATCTAGAAAAGGGAACCTTTGAAATAAACCACCCATCTCTCTGTTGTCCCTGTGTGTATGGATTTTGCAGATTGCAAGACAAGAAAAACAAAAGTGAAGATACCCGGCAGCAGGAGACGAGACGTGTCGATCCGCGACTGTCACGCACTGAAACAGCGTGTTTATTATTAAACCGAAAATTAAAAGGAACGAACCAGATCAATGATTTTATGCTGCATAAACATTATGACACACAACATACTGTAAACGCGAAAAGCTGATGAGATCGCATAAGCCCTACACCGCAAGCGAGCGTCAGGTCGCAGCGCTCTATCCGGCCCCTCGTTGATTTCGTTTACAGCGCTCAGCCATATATGTAGGCCTATGAGCCGCAGCGCCTAACCCCAACCATGTTACGAGAACTTCCTCAAAGGATCAACTTCGACAGCTGCTCTCGTAAAAACGGACGCGCAACGTGTCCGCAAATTATAGTGTTTGATACATCATGAACGCATCAACATTTCCCCATTGACGCATACCGTCATGTTACAATACGTTGTGAGAAAATTGTAAATATTTTACCTGCAAAACAATACCTATGAGCGCCGCCATATTTTCGGAAAAGGATGATGCGCATGCGCACAAAATGTTTGACTTCTCCATCCGTCAGAAACGTCTAAAAGTAATATTAAAATTGGAAAGAGTACGAATGTCTTTATCTTTATTAATTCCTATGTCCAAACACAACCCAACTTAGATTAGTACTGTTATGGTACATGAATAAAACGCCTTAACGAATTGGCCATTACACTGATTAATAGCACTCCCCCTGAAAATCTGCACCACGCGCATCATGCAAAAGACAAACACGTTTGAGGTCCACGAAGTACATGTCTGCTTTTCCTGAAGTATAATATAAAATATTGCAATTATGTTTTGTATTTTACTTCATCACACATGTCGACATATTTAAGACAAAACTATAACAAAGGCAGACGTATATAATAGACGATATATTGTTTCCATGGAAAGCCTATTAATTTTAAGGAATAATTAATTTGCTGTTGGAGGAAAATGTAGATTAGGCTTACGCAGACAGGGCAACATTTGTCTTAAGAACGGGAGTGGCCCATACGCGTTTTAAATTACAGAAATGTTGTTTCAACAGCAGAGTGGCATGCTTTAGATTGGATGAAATTGAGGGGTGTGACATCCAGCAGGACAGCGATCGAGGGGTCAAATTGGCCTAGACATTTAAGTCAAGTAAGTTAATTATTAAGTACATTTCCTTCTAGTACGGCATATGTAAAAACTAAAGATGTCTATATTAGGCCCTAGGTGGGAAAATACACATTATGTACGGTATCAATTTTAAAGGCTGTCGACGGCCTGGCCCTACAAGCATAACAGTCTACGGAAGACGTACGTTCCACACCCGACGCTGAGTTATTGGCATTCTCTACCGCTGGTACACTTACGCTTCCTAGGGTTTTTATAACTGGATGTACATGCAGGCAAACAAAAAGAGACCCACATGCTGTTTTATAACCAACGGATAATAATGTGTTCATCCACAATTATTTTAACCGTTTGTTGCACCCGATTCAAAGCTTCGTCTGACAATTTAATTTCGGAATACTTAATTATTTCCGATTCGTGTTACACGTGTAAACCGCTACTCATCATCAGCGGTTTCTTGGACCAAGAATGTCGTCGGCGGCGGATCGGACGCGTGTCCTGGAGTCACCGAGATCTACGTTCAGTGGGGACATGAGGTTCCAGGTGGAAGTGACGCTGGCAGTTCTTTGATCATCATGTTCAGCTTTCTCTTCTGTCGCTTTCCGCCTCATCCAATACGCGGTCTGTCTCGACGTGGGTTGTTGCCTGCTGATTCTGTGGCCCCAAAGTGGACGGTCGACAGCAAGGTACTCTCAGTTATTGATATGGCCTTTGTTAAGTTCTTTGGCCTTCACGGATATTCAAACCATGGCTTTGTTGGAAAAGAGGACTTGTCGGGGAGGCTGCTATCGGTCTTCATGGCTAATGCCCTACCAGTACGCTACTAACAGTACAGAAACACCTTCTCGTACAACACCACACACGCATACGCATGCGCACGCACGCACGCACGCACGCACACACACACACACTGGGTGGGTAGGTGGGTGGGTGTTTGAGTGACTGAGTGACTGAGTGACAGAGTGACTGGGTGAGTGACTGAATAACTGAATAACTGAGAGAATGAGTAAGACGTATAATACAACACGTTAGTGCTGTTTGTTCTTTCAAATGTGTTAGTTGATTATGTTTCGGCACCGATCATCATAAAATCTTACATGTAATTTGTTATCATAGTAGTTCTGTTGTCGCTTAGTCTGCAGGCGTAAGGCACTGTCATTAGACAGTTTTAGCGATACGTTCGATGCTCCGAACATACAGCAAGTTCTCCTCCTTTTTCCCTGCTATGCATGGGTGAGAGTCAAGTACAATATTGCCGAAACATTCGCTATGTTCTTTCTTTTTTATTCTTTGTGTCTCCATACCCACCTTTCTCCATCTTTCATCCTCCCCGATCTTTATACATGTCGCTCATCACGCAGTCCTCTTTTATCAGCCGTACATAACATTTTTGTTGTCTTTGATTTTGTGTGTCTTTTGTGTCTTTGATATGTTTCCGCTTCTGCTATCTGTGCTAGTTTGCTTCTGCTATATGTGCTAGTTTGATTCTGCTATCTGTGCTAGTTTGCTTCTGCTATCTGTGCTAGTTTGCCTGCATCCATCCTTGCCAATTGACCTGCCCATCTCAAAAGGCTTCGATGTCACCAATCCTCCCATTATGCTGCATTGCGTTACATCCAACCTCTTAACTCAGGTCGTTCATCATTCTTGTATAATAATATATGGCCTATAAAGTTTAACATCTCTCATGCCTACCGCAATGAAGTGTCAGCTACATGCGTTTGAAGCGCTGCGAAATTGCCAGTTAAACGCAGTTTTTCTTGGCCTTCAGCCGTGTCACGCCTGAGTGATTTTTTACCAGCGGGTGTGTTAACCCGTTCCTAAAGGTATGTTACTGTCAAATTACTAGTTTTTTTCTGTGAAGATAATTTATAATTGTTCTTAGATATACACATAACATTGTCTGTTAAGCTTAAGCATGTCTGTTGTGAAATAAGGTCAATAAACATATCAGCTAGTGTATTCACTAATGGATGCCATCCTATCCGTTTTTACGTAAACGTATCTAGGTGCGACACGTATGCAGAACATGTGACCGGCCGATAAGTTGCGGAACCAACGATATACCTAGAACAAAACCTTTATAACTGAAACTGTTTAGTAATAACGACGATCAGCGATTGCCTCAAGTACTCGCAATGCGCCTACAACGGGTCTGCCGCAGAAGGCCATTGTTCGCATGCCTCTAGTCAGAACAATAACTAGAGCGTGACGAACGTTGGCACACGCAAGTAGTATATAACGAAGCTTGTCATGCTGGACGGATCGTGCTAAGTCAACCGGGCAGCAGCAGCAACACAGCAAAATAGAAGTGGCCCCTGGCCCGTACGTAGGTCTATATCCATGTTTCGCCGAAGGGAGATCGTTATTGACATTTTTGTTATGAAAAATATTGCATTCAAAAGAAACAATAGTATTTTATATTTATAAAAAGAGAGCTCACACACACACGCACGGACGCGCGCTCGCACGCACACACACAGGAGTTACTTTATGTGCGCGTGTGCGTGCGTGCGTGCGTGCGTGCGCGCGTGCGGGTATGCGTGTATGTATGTGTGTATGCATGTATATATACATACAGGTATGTATGTAAGTATGTTTGTATGTATGTGTATGTTTGTTTATATATATATATATATATATATATAATTTCACGTTTTGCTAACATTGAAACTTGCTGATCTACGAGTGCATACACAATGCTGGTTTTCTTGTATTTTGTATGTCTGGTGTCCTTATGTATGGCTACAACAACAACAACAAACATTTGTCTAAATGTATTGACTGACACGTTTGGCTGGTTTCGCCTTTGATTGGCAATTATAACATGATTAATGTGATAAATAACATAATTTGTTCATCTGTCAGGGGCGATGTTTGCGTATTTGGTACATGATGTTAGTCGTGTGATTGCGTGCACTAAATAGCGCGCAGCATAGTTCTATGTAAGCTTAGACCTGTTATCCGGCTCTCGCGCGCCTTCGTGGAACTTACCAATAACAAGAGTGAGACTGTGAGAGGTGCAAAAAGTGCCGCCATCTCACGGCGCTTACGTAACCGAGGCTAAGTTAAGTACCGTTTTGGCTACCATTTATTACACAGACGCCGTAATGAGGCGCCACCGTTTGTCGCTCTTGCTGGGACAGGACATTTTGCTGTTTTCATGGCGACGAAAACGATTTGTTATCCCGAATCTTTATTCTTTGAAGTTTGATACTATGGCACAGGGCATTTTTTATTGAATTTTTACGGGGGGGGGGGCAATGTCTTAAAAGGGCTATTCTAATGGGTAAAAAGGGCAGTTTACGCATACATTACTGATTATATTCATAAAGGGCAGTTTACGCATACATTACTGATTATATTCATAACCCTTAGGCATGTATGAAAGCTTAATATAATGTGCTATTATCTTTGTATCCACATAGTTGTGGGGCCTACAGTGACGAGTGACGACTGCATCTTGGTATGAAAATAAATGTTACACATATATCCTAGAAACATGTTTGATGTTTGATTATAACCAATAAATGCAGTAGTCATACAAACATGAGACGTAACCTGCAAGTCAGAACGTTTAACAGTCTCAATTTGACTAGACGAGTTCCGTTTCGCAGGTGAATTTCCTAACGAATTCACGCTGTCCGTAGTTGTCCTAGTACGGAGCCCAGCATCGATCTTCTTGACATCTCCAAGAATCTGACGACAGCGGGTCGAGGGTCATACTAGGCGGTGCCCACACTATTCAATGCCACCATGAGTGGTGCGTTTCTCGTGTCCTCATTCATACTGGTGCTTATCGACCACGAGGTTGTGGTGGCTCACGATCCTTTCGGTCTGCGTAGAGTGTGGACTCATACAAGCCAGATATGCCAACACCTTCTGAACTGAACCTGTTGTGACTGGCAGAAGTTGGCGCAGTCTGACAGTCAACTTACAACCGAGTTCACAGCCATCAGGCAGGAATGGCACATTCATTTAGTTTTCCCACTGCTCGGCTGCCCCATCCGCAAAGTCAGATGCATCATCTGGGAAAAGGCGCCTGACGACGTGCACACCATGCTCAACGAATGATCTCAGACTGCGTGACATCACTAACTCCTTCATGTCTTTGATGACGTCCTCCTGCTCCGGGTGCATGCGTTCAGACAGGTATTCGTACGATGCTTGCACGACCTCCATCCTGCTTTCTCGTCTGTCGCGGCGGTTTGTACAAATGAACTGGTGATTACGCTTTCGTTGTGTTAGGTCCTCTTTTGTGTTATCGGTTGGACAACTCACTTTCTTCTCCCTTCTTCCCGGGAATGGTCCATCCCTCATTAGGTGCAACTTCTTGATTGCATTAGGTTCAACTTCTTGATTGCATCAGTCACAATGAGAAGATCGCTGATGATCAAACCACTCCTTTGCAACTTTACAACTATATTCAGGATGTCGCCCATCAATGCGGTGATCAACCTTTGTTGGTGGTTCCAGATTCTCAGGAACCCTTTGGCTTCAGCTTTCTCCTTTCTGTCGTTGGTACTTTCTGGCACCTGCATCTGTTCCCACACCATAATGCAGGTACGGTGCTGACGACCGAATCAATGGCTAGGTCAGATCGGTGTGCAGCACACCGGAATGTTGCCAAACCTCTCTGCATTTGGTCAGCAAGCAGACGACATAATCCACCATGTCTGCCGGTGTTTGCCGCCTCGCCGTCAGCGGTGACACCAACCAGCTTCGTGTCTTTACCTCCTGTCAGATCCAGAGCTTTGTTCACATTTTCAAGTAGTCCAGATGCACCGTTCTTCTCTGGCGAATGCATGACAACTGCTACTTGAGTTTTTTTATTATACTCCTATGCAAATTAAACCAAACACATTAAAACGAATAAAAAGTAAGCCCTACAAGGGGCCGGTTTGGTACACTGGGAGGAAAGTTGGTTCTGGCTGGGGGGGGGAGGCAAACGAAAGGGCTGGGGGGGCAATGCCCCCACTTTGTACGTGAAAAAATGCCCTGCTATGGCATCAATTTAAAGCTTATGGTCTACTGAACATTTGTTGATTATAAAAATATACAATATCTTAGCTTAAATAAGTCAGATTTGAGGTCAAAACCCTATTTGTAAGAAACAAAACAATGAAGTGTGTAGTGTTAAAATCTCGTCAAAATGTATCAATGTTATGTCCTACGTGTTATCAAAAAATAACCGAGCGAAAAATGTACAACTTCAAACACGTCCCAACACACTAAATTCAACGGTTTCTAGCTAACACCCTTATGGCTCGCCCGATCACAACGATCTTGATATCATGTGAAAGCTTATGCTTTCTGCTATTCAAACATATAACATAGTTTCCCGATAGTCATCCTTAAAATAACCTATAAATGGTGCATAACCGTGCCGTTTCCGGTGTATTAGACACTGGCGAACGATGTTGGTTCGTTGACATAGTTCACCTATCTTTCGATTAAGGCGCCACTTTCCGACTTTATGCTATAAGCTCCACCGACTTTTAAACGGCGGCGAAACTGACATTCTCGAAGTCGGCGTGAAGTCACAATCACTTATATCAACCAACCAACGCAAAGAATGTTGATCTTTAGTCTCCTTTGGTTGGCATAGTTTATTGCCGTCACGCCGACATCAACACTATCGGTTTTGCTGCCGTTAAAGCGCGTCAGTTTCGCCGCCGTTTAAAAGTCGGTGGAACTTATGACATGAAATCTACAACAAGTGAAGTGCGCATGTCTAAATCCTATGGAAATTATCCCGGCAGCGCCACAATTGGAAGATTAGTGCAGACTACCCGAAGCCAACACCGTTCGGAACGTTAGAGAACATCAAAAACGACATGATTATATATCCGTTTATAAATGTTCTGTGAATGGATACCAGGAAATCTAGACGTAGCTTTTCAACACACACAAAATACTACATGTCGAGTGTCGAGATAGGTAGAAATGGAATTATAACATTACTAATCTTTGACCTTGGCCTCTAAATTCGGGCAGTCTCTCTCAGAAGTTTTGTACGGTTTTATTGTACGACTGTGCCAAATTTGGTGCTATGGCCTAGCCCTAGCGTGTGACCATATCACTCATATTTGGACTTTAGCGACTCCACTTATGCTGTGTTCCAATAGGATCGTTTATAATATAGATTTATCCACTGGTTATTTATGCAACTTGGTCAAGTAGGCGACCCGAAGTCGTATTCACAATATAAGGCCTACACCAGATGATTGTAAGCCAGAATAATAATAATCATCATCATCATCATTATCATCACACACAGACACACACACACACACACACACACACACACACACACACACACACACACACACACACACACACACACACACACACACACACACACACACACACATTATTGTTAGGGTTGTGTTGTCCTTGTATTTTATATTTCCCCACTGCTGGCATTGGAGTATTTATCTAGTTTCTCCGTTATACCTTCATTTGTCAATAGGGGAAGGTTCGGTAATATGAGCCACCAGAAAATAAGGGCCACTTCCATAACTCAGAAACTGTACACCAAATGTTGCCATCTAGCGATTATTTACTGAGTTAAGGAAGGTTTCGGAGCACGCTAGCAAAATTTGCAATGGCAAGACGACATAATTAAAAAATATTTATAAATAATAAAATAGTAAGACATTTTGTTAACTGTTATTCATGTAATTTTAAAATATTTACAAAGTAAAAAAATTTCTTACTATTTCCGCATGTTGAATGAATGCATATAGATCATACATGTGTAATCTACATCAACGTGAATTACGTTTTTTGATGAGTTTATTATCGTGTCAGTCTGTGTCGTGGGCGATAATGTAAGCATATAGAGTACATTTCCAGGCTGAAGGAAAAAGGGAACTGGATTGCCTTCTGGGCAATATGAGCCACATGCAGTTCATTTAATATGAGCATATGGTGATTGGTGATATTACAGAATAATACTGGTGTATTTTATTACCAATTTTCTAACACGAAATGGTATATTTTAATGAAATGGAGATTTATCTCATTCTCATAAAATTTGGCGGTGATAATCGATACATATGCAATGGATGTAAGTGAGACAGTGGCATAGATTGGATTGTTGGGTCATTCCATGTGAATTCAACCAAAATTTGTGACATTTGATTAATTGATCTCCTCATTTAATGAATAAATTATTTAGATGAGATCCCTTAGTAAGATATGTAAGTAACAAAAATTTGAAAAAAGAGTGGTTTGATCACTTCTTAAAGGAAACGCAGCTAAAACACCGCGATGAGCGTGTCCTGTTAATCCTAGATGGCCATTGCAGCCATACCAGGAACTTGTTGCTGGCCGAGAAAGCAAGAGCCAACAACGTGATCATCCTCTCGCTGCCGTCACATTGTACCCACAAACTGCAACCTCTCGATGTAGCCGTCTTCAAAAATCACAACTACTACAACCTAGAAGTGCAGACATTGCTTCGTAATCACCCTGGTCGATCTGTATCGGATTGGAATGTGGCTGAGATTTTTGGAGTTGCCTATTGTAAAGCCACAACAGTAAATAATGCATTTAGTGGATTCAGGAGGAGTGGAATACATCAATCGAAACATCCACACGGATTATAATTTCATAGCAACGGATGTAACAGAAAATGACTCCAAGTCGACCGCTGTCAGTGCAACAATAGCCACCAATCATGACGTCACCCCGGGAGCCACCTCCAGTACCGTCCAGTCCAGTCCTCCAGTACCGTCCAGTCCAGTACCGTCCAGTCCAGTCACTCCAGTGCCACATCCAGTGTTGTCCAGTCGAGTGCCACCTCCAGTGGCATCCAGTCCTGTGTCACCCCCAATGCCGTCCAGTCGAGTTCCACCTCCAGTGGCATCCAGTTGAGTGCCACATCCAGTGGCATCCAGTCGAGTGCCACCTCCAGTGGCATCCAGTCGAGTGCTACATCCAGTGCCGTCCATTCGAATGCCACTCCAGTGTTGTCCAGTAGAATGCCACATCCAGTGACATCCAGTTGAGTGCCACCTCCAGTGGCATCCAGTCGACTGCTACATCCAATGCCGTTCATTCGAATGCCACCCCAGTGCTGTCCAGTAGAGTGCCACGTCCAGTGGCATCCAGTCGAGTGCCACCTCCAGTGCTATATAGTCGACCGTTTCTATCTTTGTTCAGTCAACTTCTGGTGCCGTGAAGTCAGTCACCTTCGGTGTTATGATGTCTGACTTCGTCAAGTCAAAAACTTCCCGTGATGGACGTAAATTCAGATATCATGCCATATCCTAAAGCTCACAGGAAAGCGGGAACTAAGAAAAGGAAGGTGTCTCTGCTGAAATCCCCTAATAAATCACAACTTGAAGCATGTGAAGCCACACAATCCAAGAAAAAATCCAACCCAGTGACATAAGCTTACCAAACTAAAACCAAGAAACCCAAACACAAACGGTCGTCACCAAATAGTTCTACAGTAGAACCCAAAGGTACAGAGACCGCAATACAATCAGGTGTTATAAGTGCGATAAATGGATGAATATTGCATGCTCTGGAGTTGGTAATAGGGTGAGGGTATTCAAATGTGATTTGTGTCACGCTCTCGGTGGGGCTGTTGTGGCTGTTGTTGCTATCAGTAAACTGTGCTTCTCCGAACAAAATGTTATTGTAGTGTTGTTGGTTAAACATGTGCTTGATAAGTGTCCTTGTCAACAATTCAATGAGGATACCTGGAATGTGCATAGGATAGGTAGATCTATGTGATTGTCTCCAAACATTCAACGTCTTTGTGTTGCACTTACAATACCAATGAGGGTATGCTTTCATGATTCTCATTTTACTTGTCTGCTTGTGGAAACATAAACATACTGTTTCGCGAAATATTACCGACATATTGAATTAATTATTCTGACTCGGTTTACCGCAATTAAGGTGTTATTATTAGGGATATAAATTTGAACAGCTGTAAAGAAGTTGAGGTTCCTGGAGTACCATATCATGGTTTTGACACAGTTAGGTTAAGAGTTCGTCGTGACTGAGATTTAGAATCAAGCAGGGCTACTAGTACTTTTCCACAGGTTAAAGTATAGTGACTTTCTACAAGTTAACACTGCCACTACAGCTAGGTTAATGTTGCCGCTCTACGCATTAAGTCGTCAATGTTGTGACAACTATCATGACAGCACACTTTCTGCATTTGCATTGTCAATGAACAGTGACGTTTTTCATTTTTTAATTGACCATTAAATTTATGTAAATGATTAATCATAATTCTTCATATTTATGTTTGTATGAGGTAATTCAAGTTTTAAATAAATGTGTTAAGGTTGTTCATAAGTTCGGTTAGGTAGTGTGTGAGTGTATGTGCGTGCGTGCGTGCGTGCATGCGTCTTGCATTGGTTGAGGCTACGACCCTGGTGTGTCAGGGTCCAACTTGAGTAATATGATCACGTATGCCCATATCATCCATGGGTCATGCTCATATTTCCAACGCTTGATTTAATATGAGCCATTTGGGGAAAATGTTCTCCTCGTCCTCATTAAAACGTAAACAACCTACGGGAGCAATAATGCACACAGCAATAGTCTACCACGATAACTTTTACGTCAACTGTACAAAAAGCAAATATCTAGTCACACGGCTCCAGAATGTCAGTGTGAAAAAAGTGTATCATATTACCGAACCTTCCTCTATTAAGTACGACGAGGAATGTGTAGCGTACATATTGCAGTTCATCACGTCGATGAACTTTTGGCGTGACGCTGGAAAACAAACAAACAAACATGCGTCCGTGTGAGCATCATGATTGTCGACCCAGTAATTGCCTACATACTAAATGAGAAATTGCCGCTTCCCCTAACGTATTCCTTATTCCCAAGCAATATGTCATTACCCGACCTCTTCAAAAAATGTATTTCCAACATCCGACCTGAGTTACTCTGTATGCCATCTATTCGAGTGGTTTCTGCCTTTAGTGCTACCGTCAACAAATGTTTGCCGAACACATGTGCATTGTCGCCTAGAACCACCCCGGAATAATTCAGACAAAACAATTTTATCAATTTACTTACATAAGTACGAATTAAAATTAATTAGATGGCCATTTAAATGCCGTTGAAAAATTTTAATGGCACGATTTGATATATTTTAATTTCAGTGTTGACACTCCTTTGTTTAATATATGTCTAAATACGATCAATATTATATTCTGAACTTACCATGCAATAATGCTTTATAGAAAATTAGCGATCGCCGTAGATTGGCATAAGGTAAAAGCCGCCAAACAGGCTGGATTTATATGCATGCAGATATGCGATACCGAGCGTATGCCAGTACCGAGCGGATAACAAAGTATGTAACCCATCCAACACCACATGTTTCTACCATATGGTCCCAAATGTTCGCTTTTAGCGTACCGACATGGACTTGTCACAAGTAAAATTAATTATTGTTTCACTATTGTTCATAAACAACATACATAGGGGTGATCTGGAGACCGCAAACACCGCACCACATCTACGGTGCTCCATAGCTCGGTATCGTCAACAATACCCAAAGACAAAATGTATGTATATTGGATTTTATTACAGGCTAATAATTTTGGGAGGCCAATTTAACAAGTTTACGTTTGACTTTAAAAAATATTTAACAATATTGCCATCCAGGAAATTAACTCGATGGAAATTAACTAGATGGCAGGTGGACAAGGAAGCCTTTTGGCTTATCGAGAGTCCAATACTTTTATCTACATGTATCCAGCCCTTTTAAGGTATGTGTCGATTTTATTTTTAAACATATTCACGCTACTAGCACCAACGCAATCGGGAGATAATCTGTTCCATTCATTTACAGTCGTTTGTGAGAATGAAAACTTTCTTATATCTAATCTACGCTGCTCCTTTACTAATGTAACTTCACGTCCTCTGGTCCTTCTATCTTTCTTAACTGAGAAAAAATATTCTATCAATATTTTCGTAACCATTCAATATTTTAAACACTTCTATCTGATCACCTCTCAATCTCCTGATCTCTAGTGTTGTTAAACCACATTTGTAGACGTATTTCGTAACTAAGATCCCTCAGTGTTGGTATCATTTTAGTTGCTCTCCCCTGTACTCTTTCTAGAATGTCTATGTCCTTCCTGGGATATGGCCTCCACGCTTGAATACAATATTCTAAATGAGGCCTAACTATTGTTTTGTACAGCGGTATTATTAGCTCTTTTCCCTATACGTTATATTTCGCCTAATTAATCCAAGGATTTTATTTCCCTTTGAAGCGACAATACCGCATTACTCTGAAGTCCTGTTCTTTTACAGTACTCCTTAGTACAAAACCTCCCATTGTATATTGTACATTTTCGTTCCCATGTCCTGTGTGGAGGCATTTACATTTCCCAAAATTGAACAACGCAATTTTTCAGACCATTTTATCAACCTGTCAAGATCATCTTGTAAATGCTGACTATTTCCATCACGTTTAATCCTTCTAAAAAGTTTGTATCATCCGCAAATTTCAACACCTTGCTTGTTATACCATCATCGATGATATATATTAAGAATAATATATGTCCCAGTACTGATCCTTGTGGTACCCCACTCAATACTGATTTCCAGTTTGAAGATTCCCCATCAACTACTACCCGTTGTCTTCTGTCAATTAGCCATTTTTCTATCCAGTTAATTAAACCATTTCCTATGCCATGGGCCTTTAGTTTAAGCAGTAACCTTTGATGTGGCATTTTGTCGAAAGCTTTCTGAAAATCTAAGTTGATGGTGTCTACTGGTGATCCCTCGTCTACCTACTTAGTGATATCTTTCAAAAGACATAACACATTTGTTAAGCATGACCTCGCTTTTAGAAACCCGTGTTAAGAAATTATGTTTAACAAGAAAATCCACCATGTGATCGTTAATTAGTCTTGCAAATCACTGACGTTAAACTCACATGCCTGTAGTTGTCTGACTTGTTTCTGGAACGTTTTTTAAATAATGGTATAATGTTTGCTTCTTTCCATTCTAAAGGAACCACTCCCTCTTCTAATGACAAGTAGAAAACTGTTGCAAGTATCTGCTAATTTGTTCTACAATTTCCAATAGTAGTTTGGGCGGAATCCCATCCACTCCAGGTGATTTATTATCCTTCATAGCCCTAATTTTCTTAGCTACCATTTCCGTGGTTACAACTAATTGTTCTAAATAGTCTGATTATGCCCCCTTGAACTTAGCCTCCGGTACTGGCAGTTAACTAATATCTTCTTTGGTAAACACTGAACTAAAATACTCATTCAGGTCTTCTGCCATTAAGAATCCCTCTGATATTATATTTCCAGCACTATCTTCTAGAGGACCGACCTTATCCTAAACTTTCTGTTTGCTCCGAACATATGTATAAGCACTCTTGTTGTCTTGTTTTATATTACAAACTAATTTTTGTTCCTAGCTTCTCTTCGAATTTCTACAGTCATTTGCAAAAGTTTAAGTCCAGGCACGATTTTAAAGCATTTTATGGTATGGCGTCAGATTGCATCAGATAATGTCTGGATTGCATCATCCTATTTGGGCCTTGAAGCAATACACCTAGTCAGTACTTCCAGGTCATTTGTTTGCTGCTGTCAGTATCGATTAGGTGTTTTTCAGTTTTGTCTTCATCCCTGAAATGGGCAAAAAATCGTCTTTGACAGAGGTTCTATGGGCACAAATAGTGACTCTAAATGGAGAAGGATATACGGAAAGAGACATTAGTGCTAAATTACGTTATTCCAAGACAGCCGTGCACAACGCCATCGTCAAATTCAATACTGATGGCACATTTCTTGACAGTAAAAGGAGTGGTCGTCCACGGAAAACTACGCTCAGGGATGGCCACGCAATGAGACGCATCGTGGTGTGCTCGCCAATGAGCTCATGCAAGAAAATTCGGGCTGCTTTACGCTTAAAAGGTACGGAAATAAGTCTCAGTACTGTTTCGAGACGTCTCAGCAAGGAATTCGGGCTCAAGTCCCGCAAGCCGGCCCGGAAGCCACGCCTGACACCTGTGATGAAAAAAAGAGACTGGACTTTGCCAGACGATATCGCCACTGGACTCTCGCGCAGTGGAAGAAAGTGTTGTTCTCAGATGAATCTACCATGCAACAGTTTATACCTCGCAAGAGGCACGTTAGGCGGTCAGTAGGTAAGCGATTTGATGAGAAATATACAGCAGCCACAATTAAACACCCGCCAAGTCAGATGATTTGGGGTGCCATGTTATGTTTTGGCCCTTCTGGTCTGTATTTTATTCCACCTAACACCACTATGAATGAACCTAGGTACGTGGAGTTGCTGAAGGAGAAGCTGAAACTGCATATGGACATCCACAAATGTACGATTTCCATGCAAGATGGCGCTCCTTGTCACCGATCCAAGGTAGCCACTGATTTCCTCAAGAAGAACAAAATCTCCGTGCTGGAATGGCCTGGGAACAGCCCAGATCTAAATCCCATTGAGCACCTGTGGACTATAATGAAGGATAAGGTGGCAGACAAACAACCATCAAGTGCTCAAAACTTGAAACAAGCTATCAAGGACGTTTGGGTCACCGAAATCACCCAGGAGTACTGCGAATCTCTGGTTTCTAGCATGCCATATCGCATCCAGGCGGTCATTGACAGCAAAGGAGGCCACATTAAATACTGAAAAGTAGAGACACTGACACTTTTGGACGACATAAAGTTTCATATTATGTTGTACTACGTTTATTTGGCGAAATAAACTGATATAATGTTATGTGAAGGCCAAAAAATCATAGTTTTGTCAAATTTCTTCAAAAAATCGTGCCTGGTCTTAAACTTTTGCAAATGACTGTAGTTTCAGTTGTAGCTTGGTTTAGTGCTTCTTTATAAATGTTGTAGTCTTCATAATTTCCAGTACGTCTCTATGACTTCCACATCATTTGTTTGTACTTAATTTGTTTAATGACTTCTTTCGATAAGTATTTATCTATGGACCGTTTCCCTTGTTTTTTTCAAGGGAACAATTTTATCGACGATGCAGTCTATTTCACTCTTTAAGATATTCCAGCATTCTGTTGCTGTCTTATTCTTCAGTGTGTTGTTCCAGTCTATCTTTTCTAAATATTTCCTCATTTCCTTACATCTTCCTTTGTGGAAATTTCTCCTGAACTGCTTTTTATGATTTCTTTCTGATTTTACTTGTAACTATTACTTAACGTTTAATTCGTGTTAATGTAATAGTACTGAAGTCTAAACTTCAAACAATTGTAAAACATAACCCATTATCTAGTTCTAGTTGTTTCCTGTGCTCGGCAACGTTCTATCAACTGACTAGTCTGTATATATTGTGGTTACAATGTTATGGTCTTATGAGGTCTCATTCAACTAGTCAGCCTTTTTCAAAACATTATCGCCAAGCCGACCTTTCCATGCCGGCACTGAGGATGGTCACTGCCAGGGTGCTTGTCGTCCTCAGTGGTTATTTTACGTCCCGAATTGAGACGGGACCGACATTAACGTGTTGAGAGCCAGATTTGTACACCAAATATACCATACCTGCCCGCGCCGGGTATTATTTAGCCACAGTTTCAATAACTGTGAAGAGATACATATAAAAGTAGGATTTCCACAAAATCTTTCATCGAGGAGGTTGAAGTAAACACCAATACAATGTTGGGTTGTGAATTTTGAGATTTCCAGAAAAAACGGCGTGTAGACGTTTCGTAGGAACTTACCACACACACGCACGCAGGCACGCATGTACGTGTGCGTGTGCAACATGCAACAAGATTCCCATAAGCCTGTATCTTGTGGTGGCAAGACCAACGGGGGTATCCAGCCGGGTTTCTCAGACGCAGTCTCGGTCTCGGACGTGAATGTCGGCGAAGAACCAAATGAATATCGCATCCGTGAAGCTATCGTATGACTATGGGTACCGTAGTTGTTAAGATATGTGGACAATTTATTGTGGCGGATATGAATGTAACCAATGAATAACAGTGAAATCGTGGAAATCTTTTATACATAAATTAAATCAGAGCCTGAATTCAATCATAGTAACATTGTTATATAATTAATGTTTTATATATGTGTATGTTTTCGGCAACGACATTAAATTACTAATACAACGTACAATTCCAAATAAAAAGTACCCCACGATAATAAATATGCAAGAACAAATATAGTGGATTCTGAAGGATGTCGAACCAAAGGTTTGGCAATTTGAAACTCAGTCGCCGTACCGCTTCACATATTATACTATTTATATTCATTACAGCTCGTGTTGTTTGCTCGTATGTCGAACTGTTTACTCAGTTCATTGTTTCTGTTAGAGTACATGTAAAACGAGGCATAGCTCTGGGATGCAATTATAAAACTTCTTTCAAGGGAGTTCCTTCGAACCCCCTCTCCCCCTCCCTCCCCTTTGGTAAGTTGCATAAATACACACTAAACGACCTATAGACGACCATTTATGCGCGGAAACACGGAGAACGTTATTTATTTCGTACACGAGACTATTTGACAAGCACCTACAAATATATCGTCGAGTCATCAAAGGTGTTTTTATGATCGACTCGCTGCTGTAACTAGTGTCATGCAAATTGGGAACTTCATCCCCGTGAGTAATTAGATATCTATATCAGGAGGAATATGCATGCATATAACATTTAAGAAGACATGGTTTGTTTTCAAATGAAACATTAATTAAGTTCGTAAGAACGCATGAGGCGGACACACATTTCATCGCACGACTGACATGTGCTGCCTTTGCTGTACCGTACAACTGAGGCAGAATATTGGATTATTCTAGACATAGGATTTAAACGGTTTTCATATCATAAACCGACGCCAAATATTTATTGTATTAACTGAAGTTTCAATTTCACGACTGATTGCGTTAGTGTGAAGAAAAACGCACATTTTGTATAATAAGGTATTGAACTTAGCTATTAAGACAACGCATGATTCGGACGATAGGCTACATATGCAATAATTGTGTCACTATTAGAATTTCACCTTTCATTTTCCTATATTATCGCCGAGTTTTAAAAGCAGGTTTTCTGTCACGACGTTCGAGGTGTGTTGTCGGAGTGCTGTCGGTGTGTTATCGGCGTGTTGTTGGCGTGTTGTCGGCGTGTTATTGGCGTGTTGTCGGCGTGTTGTCGGTGGACTGCCGGTGTGTTGTCCATATGCTGTACGTGTGTTGTCGGTGTGTTGTCGGTGTGTTGTCCGTGTGTTGTATGTGTGTTCTACGTGTGTTGTATGTGCGTTGTACGTGTGTTGTCCGTGTGTTGTCCGTGTTTTGTTAATGTGTTGTCCGTGTGTTGCCCGAGTGTTGTCGGTGTGTTGTCCGTGTATAGTACGTGTGTTGTCGGTGTGTTGTCAGTGTGTTGTCCGTGTGTTGTCCGTGTGTTGTCCGTGTGCTGTCCGTGTGCTATCCGTGTGTTGTCCGTGTGTTGTCCGTGTGTTGTCCGAGTGTTGTACGTGTGTTGTACGTGTGCTGTCCGCGTGTTGTCTGTGCATTATTACGCTATTCTATCCCAGAAAACTACGGACGTGTGGTATCGTTGCATACAGCAAGTATACGAAGGCGAGTGACATGCCTGACGTGATGCACTATAACACGATGCATTGTTGAGACGTTCCACGCTGTATGAATGATAGCGAGATGGTTCAGAAGCCGTCTAATGCACTGCATCTTCCACGGAGAATCGAAACCTTCCCAATGGATCTCCGACATGCGCCTTGGCCTCGTTGCCTCCACTGGTAGGTTGGCTGTGACTAGACGTGGTAGCGATGCCGTCACTTTTGCTCCGCCAATTGTGCCGCGGACCGTTTGCCGAGGAACGGTTTCACTTGGCGCTTACCGAGGAATGGACCGCGTTTGCCGAGGAAGGGACCGCGCTTTGCGAAGGCCGAATAATCGACGGAGTCACGCTTACCGAGGAACGTGTTTCGGTTACGTCGTTTTTCGACCTTCGCACGGGCCCGCTTGCCGAGAAAGTACTTGGGTCGCTTCATGTAAGTCGACATCGCGGCGGGCTGAGGGTCGTTTCGGGCGCTCGTCAACTTGTTGGTTAGCCACCACACTCGGAACCGCTTGTCGCGATCTCCTTCGCTCGAACCCACCAGTAAATTGCGACATCTGTCCGAATCGACAAGACACGACAGGCACTCTTCCAATAGCTGGGCGCTGTCGCAGCACTGTGCCTGCGTCACGCCGACGCCCGGAAGTGACGCGCACAGCGTGCAGGAGACGAGTTGTCGGTAACTGGCGCATGACGTCACGTGTTCTTGGCTGACGGCGAGCGTGTGTGGCGGGACGAGGAGAAGCGAGAGAAGGACGGCCGCGAGGAAGGACGCGGGACTCGGCAGCACTCCTGTAGACGCCATTAACTGCAACAAGACGCGAAAATATGACACATTACATTAAATATGATTTAATACCTTAGAAAACATTACTTATAACCTGTGTGTGCATGTATGTGCATGTGTGTGTGCATATGTGTGCATGTGCGTGCATGTGTGTGCATGTGTGTGTGCGTGTGTGAGTGTGTGTGTGTATGTGTGTATGTGTCTGTTTGTGTCTGTGTGTGCATGCGTGCGTGCGTGCGTGAAATATGTAAAGATAAGTTCTTACATAGCGCAGTGTCCAGATCTTTGGACTGTACACATAGGTAACGTCATTGCGGCCAGCTCCAGAACCACAACCACGTTTTGGAGCAGGCTAGAAGCTCAACTGCATCAACGTATCCTTCCTCCCCCATTAGCGTATTCATTAATTGATTGTTTATTTGGGAACAACAATGTTAAGAAATTGTGTTCCACTGAACATTTGGTGATTATAAAAATATACAATATCTTAGCTTAAGTAAGTCAGATTTGAGGTCAAAACCCTATTTGTAAGATACAAAACAATGAAGTGTGTAGTGTTAAAATCTCGTCAAAATGTAAAACGCATGCACATTTACACATACGTTGTACACACGGCAATATTACTATGAACGTTTTTTTTATGTACCATTATCATATGAAGTGCACCGTTTTGGTGAAAAGATACACTGACATAATAATATGTAGTAAATGGTTTGCAAGTATTCCAAATCACGTAGATTCCTACAAGAGTCTATAGAAATGTGTTGTAGATTCAAAGTTTATAGTAAGCATTGCTTTCTTGAATTGTATTTTGGAAGTTACGTCTATTGTGCATTCAGGTAGTTTGTTCAAGATATATACAATTCGATGGTCGAGGTACTATTTCCAATCGTCAGTACACAGCGTTTATGTTCAGTTACTTGCAGCTGTCACTGGTCTGCCCAGACCACGAATTCATTAAGGCACTCTCGCATGTCGGGCCGTCTCGAAACACCCGCATTGTCCTTGTAGGAAATGTGCAGGTTGTTATATAAAGACGAAGACGATTGCTGTTTGTTGCATTCCCAAAGTGACACAAAACAGGTCGAGTACAAGCGAGTAAATGATGTTCGTTTTCTCACTCGTGAACGACCAGACGCACTCGACAGTCGCGTTGATGATAATCGCAGATAGTCAAGCAGTGCCCACGTGTTTGTGTCGCAGAACAGGTTATATAAGCCTAAGAAAACAGTATTATCCCATACGCAAAGTGTGACAACCCAACACCTCCTGCACGCTACTGCATACAGAACAAGACAACTATTCAACAAGTCGGTAATATATATATATATACTGTATATATATATATATATAATTATACATACATACGCGCGCGCAATCACGCACGCACGCACGCACCCACACACACACACTTGTTAATGACTTGATTTATCTTTCCAAATTTACCTAGACAGTAATTACTATCGTATATATTCGCTTAGGTCGCTCAACCGGTAACTCATATTGATTTATTATACAATGGTTATATAATCAGACTAACGCAAGTGGCGCAGTAGACACATTCATGTGTGGAACACCGCTGCACCGCATACATGGGTTCACTGCGTTGGAACTGCTCTTTGTTGGACATTTCCAGGGGTCGAGTGGGGGTGGTGTTGGACATTTTTCTTCGCTGTCGAAGGGCATAGTGGTAGACACCGTTCAAAGCAAAACTATAAGCAGACCTACTTCACCCAAGTAGAACTATTTTACCTCAGCGGGGGTGGGGTGTGAACGCACACATCGCACCCCCAGCCTAGGGGTCTCATAAACGAATACACCCTTGTGGCCTGTTTGAGGTCGCTGGTTTGTTCGGTGGCCGGCTCCTTCACAAGATTGCTGCAACATCTCACATCTATGTTCACACCACCTCCGCTCCACACATCTCCCCACATCATCTCCGCTCCACACATCTCTCCACCCATCTCCACATCACCTCCGCTCCACACATCTCCCCACCCATCTCCACACCACCTCCGCTCCACACATCTCCCCAAATCATCTCCGCTCCACACATCTCCCCACCCATCTCCACATCACCTCCACTCCACACATCTCCCCACACCACCTCCGCTCCACACATCTCCCCACCCATCTCGACACCACCTCCGCTCCACACATCTCCCCACATCAACTCCGCTCCACACATCTCCCCACCCATCTCCACATCACCTCCGCTCTACTCCACACATCTCCCCACCCATCTCCACATCACCTCCGCTCCACACATCTCCTCACCCATCTCCACATCACTTCTGCTCCACACATATCCCCACCCATCTCCTCATCACCTCCGCTCCACACATCTCCCCATCCATCTCCACATCACCTCCGCTCCACATATTTCCCCACTCATCTCCACATCACCTCCGCTCCACACATCTCCCCATATCACCTCCGCTCCACTCATATCCCCACCCAACTCCACGTCACCTCCGCTCCACACATCTCTCCATCCATCTCCACATCACCTTCGCTCCACACATCTCTCCACCCATGTCCACATCACCTTCGCTCCGCACATCTCCCCACCCATCTCCACGTCACCTTCGCTCCACACATCTCCCCACCCATATTCACATCACCTCCGCTCCACACATCTCCCCACATCACCTCCGCTCCACACATATCCCCACCCATCTCCACATCACCTCCGCTCCACACATCTCTCCGCCCATTTCCACATCACCTCCGCTCCACACATCTCCCCACCCATGTCCACATCACCTCCACTCCACACATCTCCCCACCCATGTCCACATCACCTCCATATTTGTTGCTGGTTGTACACGCCTTCGCACGAACTTGGCCGTGTTTGACAACAACAGAGAGTTGGCGGGCTGTGGTTTACAAACAAACAACTCTAGGTTTACATGATAACACGATATGCAGAGTCGTAACTGTAGGCAATGGTCAGTCTTAGGTCAGATGTAAGGTAACTAGTCGTAAGTGTAGGCGGTGGTCAGTAGTAGGTCAGTCATAAGTTCACCAATCGGGACGATCATTCACGACTGGGTGAAACAGTCTAGAGTTGCGTTCAGTCGTGCAATGTGTCGACGTTGAACGAAATACGAAGAAGACCCCGTCTATTTCAATTATGTGCATTTAACCGATATATCCAGGACAATTTTATCAGATGATGGTGCATTCGTCGGTGCGTTCACACGCACATTCAAATCTGCAACAATCCACCTTAAAAACTGCTTGTTTATGTCGGAAAGGCGCCGATGTAACCCGCACGACCGGTTTGTGACGAAGTCGAGAGTGATTTATGCGTTCGCCGCGTCATTCGTATGCGCGCCGATGCAGCGACATTTAGGCGAACGTTGATAACAATCAAAGGTAATCGCTCCAGTGCCTGCTGCCGTTACCGTCTACGAAGTCAATTCTAAGGTGAACTGAATGAATATTTATAGTTGCGGAGATCCGTTCCCGACTTGTAGGCGCGTTTGGTCGCCCGACGTGCACGTTAAATGTTCTCGACGTAGATGTTTGGTATTTGGAGAACATCTCAACAGCGAGTGGTAATGGTCATTGGTGTTATACATATGTCTACGGTATTGAGAGAAACACATGAACAATACATATTATGACACACGCCTTGGTCTGTCTGACCTGGTCAAACCTACTTCGTCTTCTACCCTGTAACAATGTGGTAGTGGGGAACCACTAGTTATTTCCTGACAGCTCCCGCGATCTCTCTCTCTGTCTCTGTCTGTCTGTCTCTGCCTTTCTGTCTCTGCCTGTCTGTCTCTGTCTGTCTGTCTGTCTCTCTCTCTCTCTGTCTGTCTCTCTCTCTCTGTCTCTCTCTCTCTCTCTCTCTCTCTCTCTCTCTCTCTCTCTCTCTCTCTCTCTCTCTGTCTCTCACTGCCATCGACTCCTGAATGTTGTCGTTCCATCTCTTCCTCTGTCTGCCTCTCTTTCATCCTCCTGGCACAGTGCATTGCATAATTGCAAGACCGGTTGATCTGATAACATGACCATACCACTGCAGTTTCCGTTTCTAGATAGTCGATAGCATTATCATTACCTTAAAGGGGGATGAAGCGCTTGAATAACCATAGCCCACACATAACAACACACCATTTAAGAACATATCACCATGATTTGAAGAGAACAGCGCCACGGTATATATTTTATATTTTTGGTAAACTTGGCCGTTATGGGCGGCGCCATTACCATCCGTCAGCCAGTGGTTTTGAGTTGCGAAATGCCAGGCATCGCTACACACAGTAATTCAATAGGAGATGCAGCATAGCTCCCCGAAAAACCGATGAATTGCCTACAAAACATAACAAATTGAAACATTAAATGCATTTAATGGCTACAGGATATACTATAAATGCTAGGAAACAACTTTTCACATATGTCCACGGAAGAATTCTTAGAGTAAAAAAGCAGGTTATAGATGATGAATTTGGCATGTCTGTCAGTGGCAACCTAGGCTATGCGAGCCTTTGCTGTGGTCGCTTTTGGACGCTGATTGCACGAGTAAATACGAACGTGACGAGCATGGACAGATGGTGAACGTCAAATTCTTTGTCAAAGAGACATGTTCCTCTTTGGTCAATTTATTTGCAAATAACCATGCATCTATGAAGTAATAACGGTTATCTTTTATCATTCTGATCATTCTAATATTCATATCATTCTGAGTACGCCTGCACTTAGCCGCACTCATGCGACATTTTCATAAATGATAGTCAATTTCAAGGATTAGTCAACGACCCATATAATAGAACAAGAACAAAAACAAGAACAAGAAGTTTATTCTGACCCCAAAAATATAACACAATAATAACACAATAAACATGTCAGGTATATGCATTACCACAAATAAAATAAATATGCATATATATTATACACCATTTCTTAAAGGCAGAAATAATAAATGATTAAAGCAGAAAAATATACCTTTTGTTTTAAGACACACAAGGGGGTCAGTGGCTCCCACTAAGACATGCTGTCGCTATCATGGGAGCGACGGTAGTTATATTATTAGAATTGTTTTCTTTTTTTTAACATATGTTGTCTTTTATATCTTACATATCGGCTGATATATTCAAATATGTGCATATACTTAAATAATAGTTTTCGTCCATTTTGTAACAATTTGCATCATTGATTTTGGAGACATGAATAACAATTTGTAAGTGTGCATGTATTTTGGTATTTTTTCAGGAAAATTGTTTAGCGTAGATTGCAAAGCCTCGCAGGCTATGAGTATATATATTTTTTCTCCACAATTTCAGGAGTATTGTTTATAGTGTGGGGCAAGTTATATTTAAGACATTGTTTTGCAAATTCATGTTTAGTTCTGACGCTAAGTATATTTTTAGATTTCCGAGTATCATGATGATGTAAGTAATCTGCCAGTTTAATAAATAAACAGGTAGATTTTTGTGAATGTATTTAAAGTAAAATTTCAATTCTTGTAATTTTAATTGGTCTTCTATTTTTAACAAATTCAGTTGCTTAAACAGTGGCTCGGTGTGTGAATTATATCCACGTAACATTATTATACGAATAGCTTTTTAAAAATTTTCATTAATCTGTTTACTTTGTATCCCCATGCCAATATGCAATAGTTTATATGTGATAACACTCAAGAATCATGCAACATTTGTCAAATTCCTAATGGTAATACATATTTTAGTTTATTTAATATGTCCATCATTTTTGCACATTTAGTAGAGATTGTTTCTGTGTGTTTTTTTCCAATTTAAGTTTGTATCAAGAGTTAACCCGAGAAAATTAAATTAATCCACTTTTTCAATAGCTGTATTGTCTATTTTAAGTGTAGAGGTTTGTGTACTTTTGGTGGGGACATGAAAAATCATATATTTAGATTTGGTTTTATTTAGTGATAGTTTATTTATATTTAGCCATTAATCAACTTTGGAAAGTTCATAGTTTATTAAAGATTCAATTGTGTTATTTTGTATATTATCACTAAAATATGTTAAAGTACTAAATAACGTGGTGTCATCTGCATATATTATAAATTTAAATATACTACTAGCTTGTGAAAAGTCATTTATATATATGATAAATAGCAATGGCCCAAGGATTGAACCTTGCGGGACACCAACTACTATTGGTAAAACGTCAGACTTTATTTCTTCAATTTTGACATACTGTCTACGATTATTTAAATAACGTTTAAACAGAAGTAGAGCTGAATCATTAATGCCGTAATATATCAGTTTGCTTAATAAAATGGTGTGGTCAATAGTGTCAAAAGCTTTAGAAAGAAATATGTTAATTGGAACATCATTGTTATCCATTTGCGTTATAATTCTATCTACTAATTCTAATGCAGCAAATTCAGTTGAATGTCTGGGTCTAAAGCCGAACTGATTGTCAAAAAGTAGGTTCCTGTCATTAAATTATGATGATAACTGTGTAAAGATTATTTTCTCTATTACTTTGGCAATCGTTGGAAGTAAAGAAATGGGCCTATAATTTTTTTTATAATGTAGGATCACCTTTCTTAAAAATAGGAATTACTTTGGCAATTTTGAATTCATCAGGACAAATTCCCGTGTTTAATACTTGATTTATTAATATACTTATTGATTTAATTATTGCGGGTTCAATTAGTTTTAATAATTTAGAAGAAATACCATCTATTCCACAACTATTTTTTTTTGGAAGACTTTGTATAGTTTTTCTTACAGTTTCCTCATCACTTTTATGAAATCTAAATACAGTATTTATATTTTTATTTAAATAATAACTATAGTTTTTAGTACCATCATAGTTAATATCATTTGCAATAATCTGTGCAATGTTTGTAAAAAACGTTTTAAATTTATTAGCGATTGCTTGTGGTCCTCACTCCTCGTACTCTGTAGAGATTTCCATTGTATATGACCATGGTTAAAATCTCCCATAATAATACAGTCCCGTTTGCTAATTTCCCTTATAGCGTTTTGTACTTTCTCATTTTCTTCTTATGTGGTTTTAACAGAACTATTTATTAATGTTATGTATTAAAAATACAAAATATTTAACCGTGCGTATGCTTTGTTAAGATTTGCATACGCTCGGTAACTGTCAAACTACCCAATCAGATACGTTGTCCTGAAGACACATCCGTTCAACAAAATGCTTACATTTTTTAAGGTTCACTGTTGAACATTCTACCGTTATAGAGGAATAAAACGCATGTACTTGTAACTATTACTTAACGTTTAATTCGTGTTAATGTAATAGTACTGAAGTCTAAACTTCAAACAATTGTAAAACATAACCCATTATCTAGTTCTAGTTGTTTCCTGTGCTCGGCAACGTTCTATCAACTGACTAGTCTGTATATATTGTGGTTACAATGTTATGGTCTTATGAGGTCTCATTCAACTAGTCAGCCTTTTTCAAAACATTATCGCCAAGCCGACCTTTCCATGCCGGCACTGAGGATGGTCACTGCCAGGGTGCTTGTCGTCCTCAGTGGTTATTTTACGTCCCGAATTGAGACGGGACCGACATTAACGTGTTGAGAGCCAGATTTTTACACCAAATATACCATACCTGCCCGCGCCGGGTATTATTTAGCCACAGTTTCAATAACTGTGAAGAGATACATATAAAAGTAGGATTTCCACAAAATCTGTCATCGAGGAGGTTGAAGTAAACACCAATACAATGTTGGGTTGTGAATTTTGATATTTCCAGAAAAAACGGCGTGTAGACGTTTCGTAGGAACTTACCACATACACGCACGCAGGCACGCATGTGCGTGTGCGTGTGCAACATGCAACAAGATTCCTATAAGCCTGTAACTTGTGGTGGCAAGACCAACGGGGGTATCCAGCCGGGTTTCTCAGACGCAGTCTCGGTCTCGGACGTGAATGTCGGCGAAGAACCAAATGAATATCGCATCCGTGAAGCTATCGTATGACTATGGGTACCGTAGTTGTTAAGATATGTGGACAATTTATTGTGGCGGATATGAATGTAACCAATGAATAACAGTGAAATCGTGGAAATCTTTTATACATAAATTAAATCAGAGCCTGAATTCAATCATAGTAACATTGTTATATAATTAATGTTTTATATATGTGTATGTTTTCGGCAACGACATTAAATTACTAATACAACGTACAATTCCAAATAAAAAGTACCCCACGATAATAAATATGCAAGAACAAATATAGTGGATTCTGAAGGATGTCGAACCAAAGGTTTGGCAATTTGAAACTCAGTCGCCGTACCGCTTCACATATTATACTATTTATATTCATTACAGCTCGTGTTGTTTGCTCATATGTCGAACTGTTTACTCAGTTCATTGTTTCTGTTAGAGTACATGTAAAACGAGGCATAGCTCTGGGATGCAATTATAAAACTTCTTTCAAGGGAGTTCCTTCGAACCCCCCTCCCCCTCCCTCCCCTTTGGTAAGTTGCATAAATACACACTAAACGACCTATAGACGACCATTTATGCGCGGAAACACGGAGAACGTAGGTAATTCATTATTTATTTCATACACGAGACTATTCGACAAGCACCAGTTATACTACAAATATATCGTCGAGTCATCAAAGGTGTTTTAGTGATCGACTCGCTGCTGTAACTAGTGTCATGCAAATTGGGAACTTCATCCCCGTGAGTAATTAGATATCTATATGAGGAGGAATATGCATGCATATAACATTTAAGAAGACATGGTTTGTTTTCAAATGAAACATTAATTAAGTTCGTAAGAACGCATGAGGCGG
This sequence comes from Paraescarpia echinospica, assembly GCA_020002185.1. NCBI lineage: Eukaryota > Metazoa > Annelida > Polychaeta > Sabellida > Siboglinidae > Paraescarpia > Paraescarpia echinospica. The sequence goes on along the minus strand of CM034540.1, from coordinate 36,547,065 downwards.
ACACACATTTCATCGCACGACTGACATGTGCTGCCTTTGCTGTACCGTACAACTAAGGCAGAATATTGGATTATTCTAGACATAGGATTTAAACGGTTTTCATATCATAAACCGACGCCAAATATTTATTGTATTAACTGAAGTTTCAATTTCACGACTGATTGCGTTAGTGTGAAGAAAAACGCACATTTTGTATAATAAGGTATTGAACTTAGCTATTAAGACAACGCATGATTCGGACGATAGGCTACATATGCAATAATTGTGTCACTATTAGAATTTCACCTTTCATTTTCCTATATTATCGCCGAGTTTTAAAAGCAGGTTTTCTGTCACGACGTTCGAGGTGTGTTGTCGGAGTGCTGTCGGTGTGTTATCGGCGTGTTGTTGGCGTGTTGTCGGCGTGTTATTGGCGTGTTGTCGGCGTGTTGTCGGTGGACTGCCGGTGTGTTGTCCATATGCTGTACGTGTGTTGTCGGTGTGTTGTCGGTGTGTTGTCCGTGTGTTGTATGTGTGTTCTACGTGTGTTGTATGTGTGTTGTACGTGTGTTGTCCGTGTGTTGTCCGTGTTTTGTTAATGTGTTGTCCGTGTGTTGCCCGAGTGTTGTCGGTGTGTTGTCCGTGTATAGTACGTGTGTTGTCGGTGTGTTGTCAGTGTGTTGTCCGTGTGTTGTCCGTGTGTTGTCCGTGTGCAGTCCGTGTGCTATCCGTGTGTTGTCCGTGTGTTGTCCGTGTGTTGTCAGTGTGTTATCCGTGTTTTGTCCGTGTGTTATCCGTGTGTTGTCCGTGTGTTGTCCGAGTGTTGTACGTGTGTTGTACGTGTGCTGTCCGCGTGTTGTCTGTGCATTATTACGCTATTCTATCCCAGAAAACTACGGACGTGTGGTATCGTTGCATACAGCAAGTATACGAAGGCGAGTGACATGCCTGACGTGATGCACTATAACACGATGCATTGTTGAGACGTTCCACGTTGTATGAATGATAGCGAGATGGTTAAGAAGCCGTCTAATGCACTGCATCTTCCACGGAGAATCGACACCTTCCCAATGGGCCTCCGACATGCGCCTTGGCCTCGTTGCCTCCACTGGTAGGTTGGCTGTGACTAGACGTGGTAGCGATGCCGTCACTTTTGCTCCGCCAATTGTGCCGAGGACCGTTTGCCGAGGAACGGTTTCACTTGGCGCTTACCGAGGAATGGACCGCGTTTGCCGAGGAAGGGACCGCGCTTTGCGAAGGCCGAATAATCGACGGAGTCACGCTTACCGAGGAACGTGTTTCGGTTACGTCGTTTTTCGACCTTCGCACGGGCCCGCTTGCCGAGAAAGTACTTGGGTCGCTTCATGTAAGTCGACATCGCGGCGGGCTGAGGGTCGTTTCGGGCGCTCGTCAACTTGTTGGTTAGCCACCACACTCGGAACCGCTTGTCGCGATCTCCTTCGCTCGAACCCACCAGTAAATTGCGACATCTGTCCGAATCGACAAGACACGACAGGCACTCTTCCAATAGCTGGGCGCTGTCGCAGCACTGTGCCTGCGTCACGCCGACGCCCGGAAGTGACGCGCACAGCGTGCAGGAGACGAGTTGTCGGTAACTGGCGCATGACGTCACGTGTTCTTGGCTGACGGCGAGCGTGTGTGGCGGGACGAGGAGAAGCGAGAGAAGGACGGCCGCGAGGAAGGACGCGGGACTCGGCAGCACTCCTGTAGGCGCCATTAACTGCAACAAGACGCGAAAATATGACACATTACATTAAATATGATTTAATACCTTAGAAAACATTACTTATAACCTGTGTGTGCATGTATGTGCATGTGTGTGTGCATATGTGTGCATGTGCGTGCATGTGTGTGCATGTGTGTGTGCGTGTGTGAGTGTGTGTGTGTGTATGTGTGTATGTGTCTGTGTGTGCATGCGTGCGTGCGTGCGTGCGTGAAATATGTAAAGATAAGTTCTTACATAGCGCAGTGTCCAGATCTTTGGACTGTACACATAGGTAACGTCATTGCGGCCAGCTCCAGAACCACAACCACGTTTTGGAGCAGGCTAGAAGCTCAACTGCATCAACGTATCCTTCCTCCCCCATTAGCGTATTCATTAATTGATTGTTTATTTGGGAACAACAATGTTAAGAAATTGTGTTCCACTGAACATTTGGTGATTATAAAAATATACAATATCTTAGCTTAAGTAAGTCAGATTTGAGGTCAAAACCCTATTTGTAAGATACAAAACAATGAAGTGTGTAGTGTTAAAATCTCGTCAAAATGTACAACGCATGCACATTTACACATACGTTGTACACACGGCAATATTACTATGAACGTTTTTGTATGTACCATTATCATATGAAGTGCACCGTTTTGGTGAAAAGATACACTGACATAATAATATGTAGTAAATGGTTTGCAAGTATTCCAAATCACGTAGATTCCTACAAGAGTCTATAGAAATGTGTTGTAGATTCAAAGTTTATAGTAAGCATTGCTTTCTTGAATTGTATTTTGGAAGTTACGTCTATTGTGCATTCAGGTAGTTTGTTCAAGATATATACAATTCGATGGTCGAGGTACTATTTCCAATCGTCAGTACACAGCGTTTATGTTCAGTTACTTGCAGCTGTCACTGGTCTGCCCAGACCACGAATTCATTAAGGCACTCTCGCATGTCGGGCCGTCTCGAAACACCCGCATTGTCCTTGTAGGAAATGTGCAGGTTGTTATATAAAGACGAAGACGATAGCTGTTTGTTGCATTCCCAAAGTGACACAAAACAGGTCGAGTACAAGCGAGTAAATGATGTTCGTTTTCACACCACTTAAATACCAGACGCACTCGACAGTCGCGTTGATGATAATCACAGATAGTCATGCAGTGCCCACGTGTTTGTGTCGCAGAACAGGTTATATAAGCCTAAGAAAACAGTATTATCCCATACGCAAAGTGTGACAACCCAACACCTCCTGCAGGCTACTGCATACAGAACAAGACAACTATTCAACAAGTCGGTAATATATATATATATACTGTTTATATATATATATATATATATATATATATAATTATACATACATACGCGCGCGCAATCACGCACGCACGCACCCACACACACACACTTGTTAATGACTTGATTTATCTTTCCAAATTTACCTAGACTGTAATTACTATCGTATATATTCGCTTAGGTCGCTCAACCGGTAACTAATATTGATTTATTATACAATGGTTATGTAATCAGACTAACACAAGTGGCGCAGTAGACACATTCATGTGTGGAACACCGCTGCACCGCATACATGGGTTCACTGCGTTGGAACTGCTCTTTGTTGGACATTTCCAGGGGTCGAGTGGGGGTGGTGTTGGACATTTTTCTTCGCTGTCGAAGGGCATAGTGTTGGACACCGTTCAAAGCAAAACTATAAGCAGACCTAATTCACCCAAGTAGAACTATTTTACCTCAGCGGGGGTGAGGTGCGAACGCACACATCGCACCCCCAGCCTAGGGGTCTCATAAACGAATACACCCTTGTGGCCTGTTTGAGGTCGCTGCTTTGTTCGGTGGCCGACTCCTTCACAAGATTGCTGCAACATCTCACATCTATGTTCACACCACCTGCGCTCCACACATCTCCCCACATCATCTCCGCTCCACACATCTCTCCACCCATCTCCACATCACCTCCGCTCCACACATCTCCCCACCCATCTCCACACCACCTCCGCTCCACACATCTCCCCAAATCATCTCCGCTCCACACATCTCCCCACCCATCTCCACATCACCTCCACTCCACACATCTCCCCACACCACCTCCGCTCCACACATCTCCCCACCCATCTCGACACCTCCTCCGCTCCACACATCTCCCCACATCATCTCCGCTCCACACATCTCCCCACCCATCTCCACATCACCTCCGCTCTACTGCACACATCTCCCCACCCATCTCCACATCACCTCCGCTCCACACATCTCCCCACCCATCTCCACATCACCTCTGCTCCACACATCTCCCCACCCATGTCCACATCACCTTCGCTCCGCACATCTCCTCTCCACGTCACCTTCGCTCCACACATCTCCCCACCCATATCCACATCACCTCCGCTCCACACATCTCCCCACATCACCTCCGCTCCACACATATCCCCACCCATCTCCACATCACCTCCGCTACACACATCTCTCCGCCCATTTCCACATCACCTTCGCTCCACACATCTCTCCACCCATGTCCACATCACCTTCGCTCCGCACATCTCCCAACCCATCTCCACGTCACCTTCGCTCCACACATCTCCCCACGCATATCCACATCACCTCCGCTCCACACATCTCCCCACATCACCTCCGCTCCACACATATCCCCACCCATCTCCACATCACCTCCGCTCCACACATCTCTCCGCCCATTTCCACATCACCTCCGCTCCACACATCTCCCCACCCATGTCCACATCACCTCCACTCCACACATCTCCCCACCCATGTCCACATCACCTCCATATTTGTTGCTGGTTGTACACGCCTTCGCACGAACTTGGCCGTGTTTGACAACAACAGAGAGTTGGCGGGCTGTGGTTTACAAACAAACAACTCTAGGTTTACATGATAACACGATATGCAGAGTCGTAACTGTAGGCAATGGTCAGTCTTAGGTCAGATGTAAGGTAACTAGTCGTAAGTGTAGGCGGTGGTCAGTAGTAGGTCAGTCATAAGTTCACCAATCGGGACGATCATTCACGACTGGGTGAAACAGTCTAGAGTTGCGTTCAGTCGTGCAATGTGTCGACGTTGAACGAAATACGAAGAAGACCCCGTCTATTTCAATTATGTGCATTTAACCGATATATCCAGGACAATTTTATCAGATGATGGTGCATTCGTCGGTGCGTTCACACGCACATTCAAATCTTCAACAATCCACCTTAAAAACTGCTTGTTTATGCCGGAAAGGCGCCGATGTAACCCGCACGACCGGTTTGTGACGAAGTCGAGAGTGATTTATGCGTTCGCCGCGTCATTCGTATGCGCGCCGATGCAGCGACATTTAGGCGAACGTTGATAACAATCAAAGGTAATCGCTCCAGTGCCTGCTGCCGTTACCGTCTACGAAGTCAATTCTAAGGTGAACTGAATGAATATTTATAGTTGCGGAGATCCGTTCCCGACTTGTAGGCGCGTTTGGTCGCCCGACGTGCACGTTAAATGTTCTCGACGTAGATGTTTGGTATTTGGAGAACATCTCAACAGCGAGTGGTAATGGTCATTGGTGTTATACCTATGTCTACGGTATTGAGAGAAACACATGAACAATACATATTATGACACACGCCTTGGTCTGTCTGACCTGGTCAAACCTACTTCGTCTTCTACCCTGTAACAATGTGGTAGTGGGGAACCACTAGTTATTTCCTGACAGCTCCCGCGATCTCTCTCTCTGTCTCTGTCTGTCTGTCTCTGCCTTTCTGTCTCTGCCTGTCTGTATCTGTCTGTCTGTCTCTGTCTGTCTGTCTCTCTCTCTCTCTCTCTCTCTGTCTGTCTCTCTCTCTCTCCGTCTCTCTCTCTCTCTCTCTCTCTCTCTCTCTCTCTCTCTCTCTCTCTCTCTCTCTCTCTCTCTCTCTCTCTCTCTCTCTCTCTCTCTCTCTCTCTCTCTCTCTCTCTCTCTCTCTCTCTCTCTCTCTCTCTCTCTCTCTCTCTCTCTCTCTCTCTCTCTCTCTCTCTCTCTCTCTCTCTCTCTCTCTCTCTCTCTCTCTCTCTCTCTCTCTCTCTCTCTCTCTCTATGTTGCTTTCTGTCTCTCACTGCCATCGACTCCTGAATGTTGTCGTTCCATCTCTTCCTCTGTCTGCCTCTCTTTCATCCTCCTGGCACAGTGCATTGCAGGATTGCAAGACCGGTTGATCTGATAACATGACCATACCACTGCAGTTTCCGTTTCTAGATTGTCGATAGCATTATCATTACCTTAAAGGGGGATGAAGCGCTTGAATAACCATAGCCCAAACATAAGAACACACCATTTAAGAACATATCACCATGATTTGAAGAGAACAGCGCCACGGTATATTTTTAATATTTTTTGTAAACTTGGCCGTTATGGGCGGCGCCATTACACAGTAATTCAATAGGAGATGCAGCATAGCTCCCCGAAAAACCGATGAATTGCCTACAAAACATAACAAATTGAAACATTAAATGCATTTAATGGCTACAGTATATACTATAAATGCTAGGAAACAACTTTTCACATATGTCCACGGAAGAATTCTTAGAGAAAAAAAGCAGGTTATAGATGATGAATTTGGCATGTCTGTCAGTGGCAACCTAGGCTATGCGAGCCTTTGCTGTGGTCGCTTTTGGACGCTGATTGCATGAGTAAATACGAACGTGACGAGCATGGACAGATGGTGAACGTCAAATTCTTTGTCAAAGAGACATGTTCCTCTTTGGTCAGTTTATTTGCAAATAACCATGCATCTATGAAGTAATAACGGTTATCTTTTATCATTCTGATCATTCTAATATTCATATCATTCTGAGTACGCCTGCACTTAGCCGCACTCAGGCGACATTTTCATAAATGATATTCAATTTTTCACGTTTTTAATCTCGAACGCTTAAACAACTTGTTTGTTGCACTGTACAAGGACTACCTTGTATAGTAAGGCTCCATATTTTTGTTTTCGCCAAGAAAATGTGTACTTATGAAATAAATCGAAAGCAAAAAAATCTTCGTTGAATTGATAGGCGCGACTCAAACCACTCGCTTGGAACTTGCATCAAAAAAATATGGCGATATGCAGTGCTCATGTTTGCCGATTTTGGCGTCGAACAAAATAAGTTTTTCAGCTTGTCTCATAAATGAGTAGGTTTTTGTCACCAATAAGGCATCCTTATATAGAACATATTGAACTGTATGGTATAAAATGTTTCAGTTCCCCGTTAATTATATCAGTATATTATTAAAGATATCATGGAGCGCAGTAGCACTTACATTATATGGCACTATTGACTGTGTACTTTTTGCATGTATATAATGAATGAATAAACTAACCCACTCACTTACTCACCCACCTCGAGCGCGAAACTTTCAAGGATTAGTCAACGACCCATATAATAGAACAAGAACAAAAACAAGAACAAGAAGTTTATTCTGACCCCAAAAATATAACACAATAATAACACAATAAACATGTCAGGTATATGCATTACCACAAATAAAATAAATATGCATATATATTATACACCATTTCTTAAAGGCAGAAATAATAAATGATTAAAGCAGAAAAATATACCTTTTGTTTTAAGACACACAAGGGGGTCAGTGGCTCCCACTAAGACATGCTGTCGCTATCATGGGAGCCACAGTAGTTATATTATTAGAACTGTTTTCTTTTTTTTAACATATGTTGTCTTTTATATCTTACATATCGGCTGATATATTCAAATATGTGCATATACTTAAATAATAGTTTTCGTCCATTTTGTAACAATTTGCATCATTGATTTTGGAGACATGAATAACAATTTGTAAGTGTGCATGTATTTTGGTATTTTTTCAGGAAAATTGTTTAGCGTAGATTGCAAAGCCTCGCAGGCTATGAGTATATATATTTGTTCTCCACAATGTCAGGAGTATTGTTTATAGTGTGGGGCAAGTTATATTTAAGACATTGTTTTTGCAAAATTCATGTTTAGTTCTGACGCTAAGTATATTTTTAGATTTCCGAGTATCATGATGATGTAAGTAATCTGCCAGTTTAATAAATAAACAGGTAGATTTTTGTGAATGTATTTAAAGTAAAATTTCAATTCTTGTAATTTTAATTGGTCTTCTATTTTTAACAAATTAAGTTCCTTAAACAGTGGCTCGGTGTGTGAATTATATCCACGTAACATTATTATACGAATAGCTTTTTAAAAATTTTCATTAATCTGTTTATTTTGTATCCCCATGCCAATATGTGATAACACTCAAGAATCATAGAACATTTTTCAAATTTCTAATGGTAATACATATTTTAGTTTATTTAATATGTCCATCATTTTTGCACATTTAGTAGAGATTGTTTCTGTGTTTTTTTTTCCAATTTAAGTTTGTATCAAGAGTTAACCCGAGAAAATTAAATTAATCCACTTTTTCAATAGCTGTATTGTCTATTTTAAGTGTAAAGGTTTGTGTACTTTTGGTGGGGACATGAAAAATCATATATTTAGATTTGGTTTTATTTAGTGATAGTTTATTTATATTTAGTCATTAATCAACTTTGGAAAGTTCATAGTTTATTAAAGATTCAATTGTGTTATTTTGTATATTATCACTAAAATATGTTAAAGTACTAAATAACGTGGTGTCATCTGCATATATTATAAATTTAAATATACTACTAGCTTGTGAAAAGTCATTTATATATATGATAAATAGCAATGGCCCAAGGATTGAACCTTGCGGGACACCAACTACTATTGGTAAAACGTCAGACTTTATTTCTTCAATTTTGACATACTGTCTACGATTATTTAAATAACGTTTAAACAGAAGTAGAGCTGAATCATTAATGCCGTAATATATCAGTTTGCTTAATAAAATGGTGTGGTCAATAGTGTCAAAAGCTTTAGAAAGAAATATGTTAATTGGAACATCATTGTTATCCATTTGCGTTATAATTCTATCTACTAATTCTAATGCAGCAAATTCAGTTGAATGTCTGGGTCTAAAGCCGAACTGATTGTCAAAAAGTAGGTTCCTGTCATTAAATTATGATGATAACTGTGTAAAGATTATTTTCTCTATTACTTTGGCAATCGTTGGAAGTAAAGAAATGGGCCTATAATTTTTTTATAATGTAGGATCACCTTTCTTAAAAATAGGAATTACTTTGGCAATTTTGAATTCATCAGGACAAATTCCCGTGTTTAATACTTGATTTATTAATATACTTATTTATTTAATTATTGCGGGTTCAATTAGTTTTAATAATTTAGAAGAAATACCATCAATTCCACAACTATTTTTTGTTGGAAGACTTTGTATAGTTTTTCTTACAGTTTCCTCATCACTTTTATGAAACCTAAATACAGTATTTATATTTTTATTTAAATAATAACTATAGTTTTTAGTACCATCATAGTTAATATCATTTGCAATAATCTGTGCAATGTTTGTAAAAAACGTTTAAAATTTATTAGCGATTGCTTGTTTATCCGTTAATTTTTCATCGTTTTCTTTAAAGAATGTTGGAAATTTATTATGGGTTTTTGAGAGAGAAAGTCATTTATAGTTTTCCATGTTTTTCTTATGTCATTTTTGTACCGATTAAAACATGATTCAAAATAACTTTGTTTTGCTGCACGAATGTTTGTCTTTAGAATTCCATTATACGTTTTAAGGTTAATGCTAATTGTTTCACAATTTGGTGAATTTGGATTGGTTAATTTTAATTGTTTATAGAGATTATCTCGGTATCCGATTGACTTGAGCAAACCCTGAGTGATCCATGTAGATTTCTTAAGTTTATATTTAGCACATTTGACTAATTTGCTTGGCATGTGCTTATTTTTAGACCTTATTATTTCTTTACATATGATATCATAATTTAAATTTTGATTAGCATTTGGAGCTTTATTAAGTTTATTGTATATTTCACCTGATTTAATTTCATGTCTAACGTTCTGCATTGCCTGTTTGCTTAAAATATTTATCTTTTCATATTTGGGAGGAGGTTCTCTCTTTTGGGTAATATCTAAAGTTATGAAGTTAGGCTGATGATCAGAAAATCTTTTAGTTAATATCCCTGCCGTACTTTCTAAAACAGTTTTACCAAGTTTAAAAAAAAAGTTGTCTGTCAGCGTTCTGTTTCATCTTGTAAATCTGGTGGGGAGAGTTATTTGGGGGTAAAGGCTGTGTGAAGTTAAGGTATCAAAAAAGTTGCTGTAGATATCATTTTCATTTATTTTAAGTAAATTAATATTAATGTCTCCTGCCATAATTAGTTCATGATTATATTTTTCTAATGATGCTACAACTGATGGAAATTCATATATAAAGGCATTTATCTCTTCATGGTGTGTTCTTGGTGGTCTATGTATTTTCCCAATAGTTGTTGTTGTTGACAAGTTGCCACCATTTACTTCAATTATCAAGCCTTCCCAATGTTTAGATGTATTAAGGTTCATAATTACCTCTGCTTTATATTTATTATCAATATATATTACTAAACCTCCTTTATTGCTGGAACTTTTATCCTGGGTTATAGTGGTATGTAGCACAAATTGAGAAAAATCATCGCCTTCCGCTCTCCATGACTCTTGTAAACATATTACACTGAATTTAAAATGTACATAATTTAGTTTTTCTACAAATGCGTCTAGTTCACTAAATTTTGAATTTACGGATTGTACGTTTGTGCTTAGAATACTAAAACGATCTGTGTTTTTCTTAGCGAAATCACAAAACTTATCAAAATCATAATAAGACGAGCGAAGTATAATTTATAATTCAACGATTTCAGTATAATTTACATTTTTTTTTAATGTATGAATACCTCCTAAATATGATAGGAATAATTCATAAAAAGCCATTTGATTTATAGGCTCACATAATATGGACGATATGTTTCATTCCATTGACATAATTAAGCCGACATACAGTATATACTAGATAAGTAGTTGAGTGAAATGACATAGACATTAAACTTTGTTGACCAAGTAAATATAATAAAATAAAAACAAAGGAAACATAATTACTAGTTACACTTTGGATCATGACGACGACGGATGATCCAGGGAGGTAGGTAAGTAATATAACATCATATAGAAAAGAAGGATATCAGATTGGATTGTTATCAAAAGTGTATAAAAAGATCATTTGCATATGTCCAACAAGACACAGCGAGAACATTATTTAAAAAAAAGAAACTGTAATTATAAAAATAAAAAGAATAAAAAAATTCACAGCGCACTTTGAGAATATTATTTGACACTTCTACACTACTGGAGCCTCTCGATGGATGTGAACTTCGCATTTTCTCCAACCTTCGTTATTCTGAACAAACAACGAGTTGTCTAAGCAACGATATTGATGGCGAGAAACGTGGGGCTCTGAGAACGACACTGCTAAACAATTTTCTATCACATTCAGCTAAGTACCTTTTCGCAATACTGTTTAGCAGATGTATTCATGATTGACACGATGATTAGTTAATTATTTTCAAAACTAATATGTTGCATGCGGTATTGTGGATAAGCGATTGTTCTGCAGTTTGTCGACAAATGATTGCTAGGTTATACACCAAGGGCGCCACGTGTCATTTCGGGTACGTGCTAATGAAGGGACACCTGACTGTGTTAAATGACTTCATTAGTTGGCACCGCGTTCATTTATGACGACTCCTTGCAACTGTGGGCGGTCTTAATCTAGCGGACTGTCATTCTAATTAACAAAGAATCTATGCATTTAACTGAGAATGGCATTTCTTGTCTGCTGAAGGACTGACAACACGATGTGATACTGGCAGCGTATCAAATATTCAAACCTGATCCAAATTCAAAGCAGAATGTCAATGTCGTGTTGCAAGCATGCACACACGCACGCACGCACGCACGCTCACACTCACGTCCGCTCGAACGCACGTTCATGCAGTCACGGGCACGCACCCACGCACGCACGCACGCACACACAGGCAGGCACACACACACTCACACGTACGCACGCACGCACACACGCACGCACGCACACACACAAACGCACCCCCACACGCACACAATTAAGAGTTTTCATTTGAATTGACAACCGGCCGCGCTCGAGCGCACGTCCGTTCTACTACATAGACGTCAGTAGGTGTTTGGACGTTCAGATCGGCATTCCCGTCACGTCTGGGGCTGCTTTGCGTGCTGAAAACGTGACAAATCACATTACTCGGCGGCCATTGATTCGTGCTCCGTTGACAGAACGGGGGCAAGGGCGAGGCACAATTAGCGACTCCGCGGAGTTCATCAACTTTCATTAAGGATGAAAGGTACAAATGGTGAAGCGCCACTGCCTCCCATCACGTGCTTGACCTTCGCGTGTTCATGCATTGCATGTCGAATAAACTCACTTTATTCTTTTTTTAAAGAACGTCTTAAAGCATCTCTAGCGACAAATGCGCACGGCATTTCGGGTAAACGAATCCACCATGGTCATTTGATATGATCCGCTGTTAACAATATCAACATATGTGAAAACACACGTCGAAGACAGACGCGCAGAGAGCCTATACTTTTCTAAGGACACATATCTTGTAATATCTCCTGCTTTCACTTCTTTTATACAATCTCCTTCTCTGTGAACCAATTCCTGCTATAGCTATGATGTGTTAAGCACAATGACAATTATTGGACATGTATTAAACAAACTAATTTACATAGTTTGTCTGTCCGTTGTTACTTGGAACCAACATGGGCAGGATTTCTTTGTCATATTGACCACAGAGAATGGTGGCTGGTTTGCGAACATCGTTTCCTCGATTTGGTTCGTTCCCGGATGTGTGTTCCGCCTCCACTGCGGCTGGTCCTGAGTAGTATATCCACACACGTGGACAAGGATGCGCGAGGTTTGGATGTTTCTTTAGCAACTTTGTAACGCAATCGCTGTTCACTACGAAGGCGTTTCCTTCTGGATAACTCATCGTAGAACACTACTATGTGTGGATACCGACAACAGTAACGACGAACCATTTTACCGTTATTCATCACATGCGACATCAAGTTGTTGGCCGTTACAACATTCAACTAATAAAACGCAAATATATATGAAGGCTCGTCGGCATAGGCCAGGGAACGGGGTGCGGGAAGGGGAGGGGAGGGGGCAAAGAGGGCAATCGCCCCCCCCCAGAAATTTGGCACACAAAGTGGACAGACACGGTTTTGCCCCCCTCCTCGGTAAATCTAAATTCAAGATGTGTGTTAAATTAAGTTGAAGGGAGGTTTTGGAGAGCCTTTTTGTTTTGTTGATGTTGAACGTCGCTGCGAAAAACATTCAATAGTCGTATGTAATATATATATATATATATATATATATACAGTCTCAACCTCTCTCACGATGTTCTCTGTTTAGAGATTGAATGGGTGGGTAGAGACAAAATACATATTGTCTCACATCCTGACCGACTGAGAAACAATCCTTGGTACTATTATATATATATATACTATATATATATATATATATAATAGTACCAAGGATAACACACACACACACACACACACACACACACACACACACACACACACACACACACACACACACACACACACACACACACACACACACACACACACACACACTTGTATACACAAGCTGGGCGATTTTCGACGATAAAAATATCTATGACCCTCGCCTTTTTTTAGCGCCACGTTCTGTGATAACAATATCAAGACAATCGTTTTTATAATAGGCTTGTTTCTGACAAAGTTTTGACAACCAGCTTTCGTGAATACTGCAGTAAAAATATTATCTAGTTTCCCGGGAACATAGGCGGTCACATGGACCAGTACCTCTAAAAAGTTACTGAAAGTAGGTGGCCAATGACCACCGGGTCAGTGTATACTCCGAACACTGAACTATGGCATGGTACTACCGATTGTTTCTCAGTCGGTAAGGAGACAATATGCTAAACAGAGAACATCGTGAGAGAGGTTGAGACTGACACGATAAGTGAATTATTGGCCTGGGGGTGAATGGAGAGGAGATATATGAATTGAGATAAGCCGACGACACAGTGTTAATATCTACAAAAGAAGGATTGAATACATTGAAGACTATTACATGCATTAAGGTGCACAGTGAGATGAAAGGATAGAAAAGACTAAGATAATGAATGTAGCAGAAGTCATGTTAGATGGCAAGGAAACAGAACGAGAGGAAAGTTTTGAATATTTCGGGTCATTGATATAAACGGACGGAGATGGGTCGAAAGAGATCAAACCGAGGTAGGGAATGGCGAGTAAAAAGCTGACGGAGATGAAGAAACTGTGGAAGGCAACGAACAAAGATATGAAACTACGAAGTATCCGAACATGCGTGTTTTCAACTGCCACGCACGCATGCGAAACATGGACTCTTAATAAGAGCATTACTAAACGAATGAATGCATTTGAAAACACGTGTCATGGAAAAATACTACGAGTTTTGTGGACTGAACATACAACTAACGAATCCATCGCAGGTGTTATACTCGAGACTTTATTGAAATGTGTAAAGTAACATAAACTAAGTTATTTTGGTCATATCAAACGGCACCAATCTCTGCAGGGACTAATAATGTAAGGAAAAATGTAAGGCAGCAGAAGCAGAGGAAGACCCAGGAGACAATGGGAGAGGACGAATGGAGCGGATGTCTGGCTAGTGAGGAGATTGGCAAGCGAACGTGCTGTCTATAGACAATCCATCAAAGTAACAACGTCCGGAAACGGGTAAGCAAATTTAACATCATCAGTAACATGGTAATCTAGCTAGGTTTAACGATTTTACGCTTCGGTATTCTGTCTGTCCGTATCTCTCCTTCGACGCTGGTCAAGGCTTGCCACAACTCGGATTTAAATTGATTGACAACAAGCGTGTATATTTCCACCCTAGAAGACAATACGTAACGTGTGATTCTCCAGGGTAAAGCCAACACTGTAGTTTACCATAAATTACAATATAAATAACATAATTTGCAACATTCCCCCACCGCCATTCATTCTGGCTGAGTACCTAGACGCGTAGGCAACGGGATATTGCCTACATCCCGGGGGAACCTTGAGAATCGTTTGCCCGCATGCTTTACAACCGTTCTTCTAAGCGCGACCAACAATAACTGCCACACGTTTCGCAGCGATAACCCCCCATTAGGATTCACATTTGCCGATGCAAACCACTTCGAAGACATCGTGCTGGTCGTAAGGCGAGACAAGATTGCTCGAGACGACACCGCTAGGACGACGGATTGCGTTAGCTGGACATCTCTCCTTCAACATCGTAATGGCGGCCGTCCGGTCAAAGCATCGCAGAATGGACTTCGCACTCTCACCGTAATCTCCCAACAAATCCTCGCGCTATTAATTACTCCTCAAACGATCGCGCGCACTTCGCATAAGAGAATAACGACTTAACAGCAATACTTAAATCAGAGTTAGCATGTCTCTCTTGCCGCCAGAAGTATGTACAACACAGAGAAGCATAGGCCCGATTCGGATGCATATACAGTGTGTGCGTGTGTGCGTGTGTGCGTGTGTGCGTGTGTGTGTGTGTGTGTGTGTGTGTGTGTGTGTGTGTGTGTGTGTGTGTGTGTGTGTGTGTGTGTGTATTTATATATATACACACTGAAGACGGGCATAGCAACATATAAGTCTATGACTTCAGCTATATCCTTTCAACAGCAGCAGCAGCACACTATACTGTGCATGTATTATGTTGTTATTGTTGAATTTCATTATATACACACAAACACACGCACACGCACACGCACACGCACACGCACACACACACACACACACACACACACACACACACACACACACACACACACACACACACACACACACACATAATGCATTTGCATCAAAAACTGGCCTAAAAATCAATAAAAAGAAAAATGAAGATGAACAGAAATTGCAACGACAGAATACAGATTGATGATCAAGTACTTAATGGGTAGGATTAGGAGGTAGGATTACAACTTCCGGTCGCAATTTTTTTCCGCTGTGGAATTTCGTTCTCATTTTTGCATTTGCACAAAAGTTTATATTTGGAGCAGTTTATTTTTTTTAATATCTTGTGTCTTAATTTTTTAGGATTCTGCTTATATGGTCTTGAGACCTGTCTAGTTGTTTCTGCTCCAAAAAAAAATAACACAAGTCTCTTACACGCCAGCACTGATGTAAGTACATTCGTCTCTTCGTTATGATCATCACATTGGTTTGTAGGATCAGAAAACTGCTCCCTCTGCCAAGTATGCGAACGTGAATGGTTTCCACTTCCCCCTTTGCAACACTTTGAACCTTGATCATTCAACAGGATCTCAGTCAGCATGTTCAAATTGAATATCACTCTATTTACACTTGTGCTCATTGCTCTGGTACACAATATAACAGTATGTGATGCTTACAAACCATCTGCCCATCACAATGTGAACCAAGTAAAATTCCATGAGAAGTCTTTGTTTCGTACTCTTGGCACCGGACTCTGTCTGTTCACCCAGGCTTTAGCAGACAACAGGTGCAAACGCCATGATAAAGTTGCTACTCATCACAAGAAGAGGATGGTACGTCTGTACCTATCCCTCCTACTACTCCACACCTCTTACGCCACTGAGCCTAACCCGGGTCCGTCCCACCATTCCGAACTATGCAACAGCCACTGTCCCTGCGGTACCTGTGACGTATCCGTCAGCTGGTCGGAGAAAGGCGTAGTATGCCACACTTGCGGGGTGTGGTTTCATGCTCGCTGCCAGAGTAACCCTCCTCTCAGCTATGAGAAGTTGCACTCTGGCGACGGTCAATGGCACTGCGTTATCTGCGGCAACCCCTATAATACAACAGCTTTTGACCTTCACGGAGTCGACTGGTCTGACAACTCTCATCCTTCAGCACCAACTTTATGGAACCAACACGATTAGAAAACACCCTGGATCTCTTCCTGATGCATAGCCCACACCTGATCCTGAAGTGATCCCAAGACTATCAGACCGCAACACCCCATATTGTGAAATCAATATTGCAACACAGAAAATTAGGCAATCTCCATTGAAGATTACAATGTACAAGAAAACCGACTGGGAGAGTATGAAGACGGCATTGAAGGACCTGCAAGCTGAACTAGTGAGAAAGAGATAGAGTCAGCCTCACTACTGAGGAGCTGTGGAGTAGGTTTAGAGACACCCTCATTAAGGCAATATCATCCTTCAGCCCACGCAAGGAAGCACGCCAAAAGATCAGCACGCCATGGATCACTCCTGACATCCGTAAACTGGTGAAGAGACGCGACTGGATCTACAAGATGATGAAGAAGCAAGGCTCTGAAGAACTAAGGGAGGAGTCTAGCTGCCTACGCAGCCTGATCCAGAGCAAGATACGTCGCTCCTACTGGTTCTACATCAATGATATAATCACAGTTGACCCCGAGTCAGCAGAAAGCTCCCACCCTCTCAAGCGTTTTTGGACATTCATCAAACACCATATATCTTCCAAGGCTAGCAACTCCCCCTTGAAGGTCCGTGGACAGCTCATAACAGACCCTATGGCCCAAGCGCAAGCTCCGATCAACCAGTTTCAGGCCACCTTCGGTGAGGGGAAGGAGTACACTGATGAAGAATTCCAAGCCAGGTGCCAGATGAGTTATGTTGAACATTTATCCACGCTGACTGACCTTGTCATCTCAGAGGAGGGCATTCGCAAGATTCTCATCAAACTAGATCCCTACAAGACCTGCGGCCCATATCACATCAGCCCACGGGTACTTAGAGAGAACTGGGAACTGAAGCGACCCCGATCTTGACCACTATCTTACACACCTCAATCAACACATGCGAAGTCCCATTGGACTGGAGAGAAGCCAACATAACGTCTGTTTTTAAGAAAGGCGAGCACTGTGATCTAACAAACTACCGCCCCGTATCCATCACAAGCGTCCCATGTAAGATCCTAGAACATGTCATCGTCAACGTCTGATGAATCATCTCGAAAGCAATGTAATCCTCAGGCCAGAACAACACGGCTTCCCCAAATTAAGATCCTGTGAAACCCAACTACTGGACTTCACTGAAGAACTCAGCGAGAACACGGAACAAGGCCACCAAGCTGACATCGTAATAATGGACGTTGTGAAAGCCTTCGACCGGGTTAACCAGTCTCCTCCTACATATTCTACACCACTATGGAGTCCCAGGCAAAGTCAACCGGTGGTTCGGGGCTTTCCTCAGGAAACGGCGGCAAACAGTAGTACTCAACTATGCTACCTCAGGCTACGTCACTGGGCGCTCAGGAGTACCACAAGGGTCAGCCATATTCCTGGCCTATATCAACGACCTTCCAGAGCATCTCACCTCGCAGACACGCCTGTTTGCTGATGACACCGCTGTCTATCAGACCACGACCAACACCAGCTACAACTTTACCTCCAACGATTGGAAAGCTGGAAACAACGATTCGACATGGCTTTCCACCCAGGAAAATATACGACTCTCCCACACACCCGCAAGAGGACCACTGTAGATTGCCAATACCTTGGCAACTGTCACCTATGCCAAATATATCGACGTTACCATCACTCGATACCTCAGTTGGGACCAGCACATTGACAACATCTGTGCTAAAGCCAACAAGACCCTAGGCTTCTTACGTTGCAACATCAAGATCAGCCACCCAGCTAAGGAGACAGCACACAAGATCTTCGTTCGTCCCATACTGGAGTATGCTTGCACGATATGGAACCCGTACACACAGCGCAACATTGATAAGATCGAGGCAGTCCAAAGAAGAGCCGCTCAGTTTGTGGTCAACCAGTACCAGAATACACATAGTGTCACCACAATGATCAACAGACGCAGGTGGCCTTCCTCCAGCATCGCAGAAAGGTGGCAAGATTGACCATGCTACATAAAATCCTTAAAAACCAAGCAATACTCGATCATTCCAAACTCGTTCCTGCCCCGATCAGACAAAGAAGAGGGCACTCACAGCAGCTCTGTCAGATCCGGTGCAGAACCAAGTACTGAAAACATTCTTTCCTCCCCAATACCATCAAAGAATGGAATGAGCTGCCGGAAACAGGTGTAACTGCCAGTACTCTTGAAACCTTCAAGGCAAGGATGCCACAAATCTAAATCTAGATCCTCTATAGGTAGGTTAGGCAGGGGTGTGGATCTTATTTTAATTATTCATTTAGTTATTTATTATTTATTTGTTTTAAATTTTATTCATTTGTATTTATTTATTTGTATTTATTTGTTTTAAATTTTATTCATTTGTTTCATCATATATTTTAAATTTCTGTAGTGAATGTTCTCCATAGGTCTGACTCTCTAGATATTCTTCTCTTGGTAAAAACAATTCCTACCACCTCGCAACCCCCAAATTGCGGCAGAATAATCAGCAAGATGCTTGTGGCCGCCAAAAGATGATCATGATGATGACTGAAGTAGACACACACACACACACACACACACACACACACACACACACACACACACACACACACACACACACACACACACACACACACACACACACACACACACACACACACACACACACACACACACACACACACACACACACACACACACACACACACACACACACACACACACACACACACACACACATATATGTATAATGCATTTGCATAAAAAACCGGCCTAAAATGAAAACTGAAGTACTGAGGATAAACAGCAAATGCATGCAAGGAGGAGGGGGTGATGATATTATCAACAGAATACAAAAAGCAAGGTCATCATACATGAAACTCAAGCAGATGTGGAGCTCAAATGTATACAAATTAAACTAAACTACTCAGATTATACAATATTGTATTCAAATCAGTGTAATTTTATGGATGTGAAACGTGGAAAGTAAACAAAAGCGACAACAAAAAACTTGACATTTTCCATTTCAACTGTCCCAGAAGAATTTAAAAAAATAGATGGCCAGTAGTAATTTCGAACAAAGAGAATGTAACAGCAGAAGAGAAGATGAGCACAAAATACAGAGAATAAGGTGAAATTGGATCGGGCATGTGCTGAGAAAGGACTACAACCACTGTCTGACAGCACTGACATGGACGTCGGAAGGAACAAAAAAAAAGTTGGTCGGCCAAAAACAACATGGAGAACCACAGTGAAAAAAGAACGAAAACAACTTGGAGCAAAGCAAGACACATATCAGTTGTCAGGGCGAGATGGCGGAGTCGCACAGCAAGGCCCGAAGAGGAAACGTAAGGTAAGGTAAGGATATATATATATATATATATATATATATATAATGAAATCGCCCATGACAGAAAATGTATTTATGATAAAAATATAACTTGTTAAATTCACATAATACGACATGTACAATATGTTCCCTTTTAATATCACATAATTCGATTTAACATACTTCCAGTATTACATCTTATGGAAGTATTTAAGTTGGCAAACAACATGTTCTTGCGATATTAAAAGTACAATGACTTGTCTGTCTGAGCTGAACAAATCCAATCAACAAACTGTACCGTCGTTAAACTGATTAGCTCGTCTATTTACGGGTAGGTGTGGATGGAGAAACGAAGCTGGTAAATGTCAGGACCTGTTAATTAAAATCAATATTGACTTCTATGGGAAATGATCATTCATCAACAGAGATATGCTATATCACAACTTATCGTAAATATTTGGTTTGTCACTGCGTTTGTGAAAATAACATTGCATCAGATTGTGTTGTTGCATATACCAGTTGCTGCCCCGTCTCCTAGTGGGATTATCAGAAACGTGTATCGGATTTTTTTCGGGACGAACCAGATTGCAAAAACTATGCTGCGGGTTTATTAAACGCAATTTGGCGATCAGTAATATTGAAACAGTGTTGTGTTAACTATTATTACTACAACTAGCAAAAAATGGTCCAACCAGGTTCTGCCTAGCGTAAATCGAATATGCCGTTTTCATAAAAATATAAAGAAACGTTTGCGCACGCAGTCGATATTCTAAACCTACCAGTTATTTCATTTTCATTAATTTTAGACCCTACAAGTTGTTAGAACATTTTGTTTGGTTACATTTTTTACTTGTTACAGTATACGGAAACCAGTTATTTCTGCTGAGTCGTGCTGAAAAAGCCTCACTGAATGGCAAGGCGCAAAGCATTAAATGTACCCACACCACGGGGTTGTTCGCTAACTTTCCTTTGGCGATTAGTACGTATAGCTGCGTACAATTATTTCGTTCGATAAACTGAAATACTGCGGATGTCTAGCGATCTAGCAAACGCATGTCACCGTCACCGAGATGGCGCACACTAGTCACGTGACATGCGCTCGCTATCAAAATATATCTCAAAAACTATTTGCTTCTTTTTATTTTGATAACAAACTAATGACGTATAAAATGTGAGATATTGTATATGCAATATCGTCTCTTTATATATTTTGTTCATTTTCTTATATATTTTACTATGTACACTTGAACTGTTCAGCCGCTATATGGCTACAAAGCTTAATAAACTTATTGTTATTATTAAAGATTTAGCGAAATATCAAAAGGTAGCGTTGCGCGCGCGCGTGAAGTGATTGTTGCGTTTTACTTTGCAAACAACTGATTTACCCCAAAACCGTTAAGAACCCTTAGTCTTAGCCTGGAGAATTTTGCACAAAACGCTACTTTTCTTCCGAGCGATCGTAGATACCTAATCCCTGAAGGTTTGGCGCTCAAAATGCAAATCGTCTGGGAGGAAAACGTTAGCTTAGGCCTACCAGCACATACACGTATGTTGGCTCGATTATAGTTAGATTGCACTAATATCAAAAGTAAACCATAAATGATGCGCAGTAGACTACAGCCATATGTAGGTCTATTGCAGCTCGCATTTGCAAAGTTACACTTTAATAGCAACCGTTGGCTGCCATACAGGCACCGCATCTGCGGCGTTTGCTATGCTCCGGGCCATTCGTTTAGCAGTGTCTGCACACACACGCACGCACGCACACAAACACACTCAAGTGGCAATATTTTAAGTACTTCACTGGAGATATATCACATCATATATCTCAGTTTCTAATAAATTTCGCAATCAGTTGGGAGCGATTTACGTAACTTGCTGTTTCAAAATTACGTTATAACAAGTGCCATTTACAAATACTCCGGGAAACCGTCTTCTGCGTCTGTATGTTTGTAGCGCCATCTGGAAAACTGGTATTTTGCTAGTAATAGTAATTAGTGTGAAGATTCTTAAAAATTACTACAACTGGCAGTAACTGTTATATATGTAAATATACCGTATATAATTTCTTTGCATGTTTCCTGTGAATTTTGCTATTAGGGAGTCACAACAGGGCCGTATTGTCCCGCGGTCAGCCCCTCAGTCGCTCCAACAGCAATGTCAAGGACACCATACGCTTCTAAAAACGGCGACATTTCTGACGATCTAGTCAGTATAAGCATACACGTTATATGTACACATAACACGTACTCATTACATAAAGGAGTCGTCAGGGAGTACTGCAATCAGCATTCTCAGACTAGTGGTCAATGGTTTCATTAGCGACGCCGTGTTTGGCCAGATAGAGTTGTACGCGTGAAGGAGAGTTACGATGCGACACAACGACGCTTCACTGGATCGGAACAAATAAAGTCAGACGGTGGCAGCAGCGGTTCGTTTATATTGGCCTTGCTTGGTTTTTGGGCAGTACTGACCCTACTAAATGCAGCAGCAGCGGCGGCGGTAGTAGCAGCAGCAAACATAACGAACAAACGTAATGAGCAGGCTTGACGGGGACGCATGACGACAAGTATGATGAACTGACTTGACGAGCAAACATGAGGAGCAGACATGACGAGCAGGCATGACGAGCTGACATTACGTGCACGTATAACGGACACCGGTGAGTAAACACGTCACGTCAGTAGTATCATGATTTGACGACGACTGGCGAGTTGTCCAGTTTTCAGTTCGAGTGGGACGGAAGGCTGGCGACGGCCGTGGGAAGACCGACGAAGGTCGACGGAAGGGCGACGAAAGCCGACGAATGCCGACGAATGTCGACGGAAGGCCGACGGAAGGCCAACGGAAGGCCGCCCATTCCTGACCGCCTGTCACGGTTACACGGCTCGCGTTCGTTGACTACTTCACCTAATTACATATAATGAATGACACGTTCAAAGAGCAGGCACCGCTGGAGACAGGTAAATCAGTCGGCCAACTACGCTACACTAAAGACGAGTAAAATGCACTGGCCGAGGCGCTGGTCCTTCGCTACACACGCCGAGAGAGAGAGAGAGAGAGAGAGAGAGAGAGAGAGAGAGAGAGAGAGAGAGAGAGAGAGAGAGAGAGAGAGAGAGAGAGAGAGAGAGAGAGAGAGAGAGAACCCATAGCGAATTCCGTAACGAGGAACCCCGGATGTCGTGAAGGATGCGGGACTAATGAGCAATGCATTGCCGCACGCAGGTTTATTTGAATAAGATTCTGCACACGATTGCGGTCTCTGTTTTTGATCCTCTGCGGCACGATCATTACGTTTAATTCATTAGGTTGCACCGGCCTCGTGGGTGTCGTGTAGCGCAGGTCGATCCACAGCCTCCTTAGTTAGAGCAGACCTACGACCGAACTACGTATTATAAACTCTCTATGTGTGAACATGAAGCAAACAAACGACTCGCACAATCTTCATTTCCGTGCAATGATCATGAACGGCAGCAAAACTCAGCAGTCCCAAATTCACCTAAATCTACCATCTAAATCTATCTGTCGACGCCTTTACCACCAAGCTGGTTACGGTTCCGTCCTCGATTCGAATTATCCGTTCCTATCATTTCACTACATCAGCCTAGCTCATTTAGGAGTCATCTAGAAAATATGTAACGTTTAGGTGGTGGAGGCCTAAGGGCAAATGCAACAAAGCATCACATAGGGTCTGGGTAAGCGTTATGTAACGATTGTTGAAATGTTGTCGATGTCAGACAGATAGCATTAATTGTTCAGCCTGTTTTATGTTAAATTTCTACAGCATTCCAACGAAACACCAGCAATGCACTAGGTATTCCATTCATCGTACAGACTTTAATTTTGCATGTAAACCAAACGACGAATTATTACAGCCATGCAACACATATAATAATTATTCTAAATGCCTGCCTCGTAGGGGTCTTTGTTGTCAAAACTAACGTAATGTTATAGATGTGTGTACGCGTTACGAAGTAGGTACACCTTCAAAGAATGGATGGGGGCATGACGTAGGAACAAGTTAAAGGAATGGCTGGTGACATGTGGGTACGAACAACTTAAAAGCATGTGTGGTAACATGAAGTACGAACAACCTGAAGGCATGTGTGGTAACATGAAGTACGAACAACTTGAAGGCATGTGTGGTAACATGAAGTACGAACAACCTGAAGGCATGTGTGGTAACATGAAGTACGAACAACTTGAAGGCATGTGTGGTAACATGAAGTACGAACAACCTGAAGGCATGTGTGGTAACATGAAGTACGAACAACTTGAAGGCATGTGTGGTAACATGACATGGACATGGAGTATGAACAAAGTGAAGAGAGAGAGAGAGAGAGAGAGAGAGAGAGAGAGAGAGAGAGAGAGAGAGAGAGAGAGAGAGAGAGAGAGAGAGAGAGAGAGAGAGAGAGAGAGAGAGAGAGAGAGAGAGAGAGAGAGAGAGAGAGAGAGAGAGAGAGAGAGAGAGAGAGAGAGAGAGAGAGAGAGAGAGAGAGAGAGAGAGAGAGAGAGAGAGAGAGAGAGAGAGAGGAGAGGTGATCCATGACAGCCGACCTTCCAAGAAAATATGGCACCACGTGATACGTGCGTTTATCACAACAGTCGACCGGTGAAGAAGGTGACATGCACTGCACGGGCACGTTTACGAATATAAACCGAACGAAACCTGCACATTGTTTTAGACCCTATGTTAACAAGATGACCTTAATTGCCAACGACCCCCGTTTCTTTTATCGCGACAATGTAAAACCCAGCGAAACCTACCGAAGTGCGAGCTCAGAACACTTCTCGCTGTTCATTGCGTAACACGTAAACAGAGAGTATTTAAATGCCACAGACAATCCGTCAGATTGGAAATCCGAGTGACAATTTTGGTATACCCATAAGCGATGCCCTTACGCCCACCGTGGACGCAACAGAGTGCCTTTGTCGCCTGAACGAACACACGTTGAGGTGGTTGTGTATTTAAAGCTAGACGTGGCGATGCAGAATGGCGTAAGCGTGACACATCAGGGACGAATCATTCACGTAGTTCGTACGTCAATGCATGGCCTTTAACAAACCAGGCGTCAACGATCAGATACAGCATCGGGTGTCGCTAGACGAATCGCACAGTTATTCAACGACAAATAACAGATAATCTGTAATCGATATGTTCTAAGTCAGTGACTTAATTAGCACAAACACTGTTGGGAGAGCTATATTTGTTGCGTGACGTAGGCATGACATACAACCCCAAACGCGCGACACCAGTGACTGCTTCTCGGGTTCTCATTTGCAGTAATATTTTAGGCTGTTTTTGTTCTCCTCCTTTTTGAGCGTGGCGCTAGAAATGTTTATCAAATGCGTGACCGCCAGTCCGATATACCAGGGTCTAGTCGTTGTGACGCCAATCAGTTTCGGTTTACACCAAACTTATTACTCACTGTCCGTGTGCGGTCTATTTTCTTTAAGTCATTTGCCGGCCTATTCTCGGCTTCCCGGTATTATCTCTTTTTCACGTACGATCGTGTCACACAAGTATGAACCATGTCTACTAATGTATGGACCACTATATATATATATATATATTATATATATATATATAGAGAGAGAGAGAGAGAGAGAGAGAGAGAGAGAGAGAGAGAGAGAGAGAGAGAGAGAGAGAGAGAGAGAGGGAGAGAGAGAGAGAGAGAGAGAGAGAGAGAGAGAGAGAGAGAGAGAGAGAGAGAGAGAGAGAGAGAGAGAGAGAGAGAGAGAGAGAGAGAGAGAGAGAGAGAGAGACAGAGAGAGAGAGAGAGACAGAGAGAGAGACAGAGAGAGAGAGAGAGAGACAGAGAGAGACAGAGAGAGAGAGAGAGAGAGAGAGAGAGAGAGAGAGAGAGAGAGAGAGAGAGAGAGAG